>JBCAUI010001040.1:0-10413 GCA_038406195.1 Haplosyllis anthogorgicola
TCATCCAACTAGAAAAATCACTGTAGTTATTAATCTGAGAAGAGCTGTTGACATCTGTTATTCAAATGAATGCTCCCTGACACTTGAGACATCTGTAGGACATATGTAATGCATTAGATTTCCACAATGCACTCTTAAAATACATGAATTTCTGTGCCCACAAATTGGCCATGAAGAGAAGTTCCACCCCAAAAATTCCATAAAAAGTTCCTGACTGTGTCTGTTCACAAAATCGGCATCTCGTGACTACAGTTCACATTTGTGTATGACAGTGCGGGCAAAAATACTGGTAGTCCCTCAGACATGATGGTATATGACATAGAGTGGGCATTTTGCCCACTCATTCCGATAGTGTCTCAGAAGAAATTAAATTGATAGTGCACTTTGCCAAATTTTATATTGTTTAAATAGAAAAATGTCATACATAAATGTGCCGGCGTGCAGGGCGTACACGCTAACTCTGCATTTTGTGGAATTGCATTACAGACCTGCATCACAGTCAGCAATGAATATTAATTTCAGTACAGAATATTAGAATGAAAGGCAAAAATTTACATTAATATTTGAAATGCAATAGGCTACAAAGTGTAACATACAACGCACGATTTTATATTAAAAATTATGTGATGGTGTACTGAACTGCAATGATAAAGCATAGAAGTTTTCTGCTGCTCCATGACTGTGGCAGCACCCGATGGGCAATAAATTACAAGCTACATTTCGTACCCTACTGGCATCTTACAAAGTTCATGTTTTTCTCAGCCAAGCCTCAATAATGAACTTTGTCACTTGTATTTCCACTTCGCGCGTATGAACAACTTGTAACACAAACCAGACGGAAGATGACAATTACTTCAAACTATTCGTCATGGGTTTCCATCTAACTTAGTACTGAGAACATTTTACATCCTCAATTAGAAGGCCTTGCACTATTACGTTTCTCGGGTCGGACTAAGTAAACATTGAATACATACAAGGGTGCAAATGTGACAATGTTGTAAATAAGGAATAAGTAACTAGAACGAATTACAATATTGGTGTAATATAACATTGGCAGTCATATGAATGTGTTAGTATTTCAGGTCCGGAATATGTGACCATGTCAACGTTTCACTTTTTATAACAAGAGATGAGTGAAAATGGTAAGTTTTTACTCCTTCATTTGCCATGTATCTGAAGTCTCTGTAGGGATTTCATACCAATCGAGAAATATTTTCGTACTGAAATTAGAATATGTGACTTGATTTCAAACAAGTAAGTGATATTCAAATGCCTAAATGAAAGGACTTTACAAAATAGGTACTTTTGTATCTCTAAATATATTTCTGGTTGATTCTTTGGATATTTTTTGATATTTTCGTGAAGTTCCTACTGTTTCAGAATAATAGGGTTTCATGCGGTGCTTTTGTTCGGGTCAATATCACAGTATGGAATTTCTTTGTTCTGTCCAGAAAGTAATTTTTTATTTTACTTAACTGTTTAAAAACATTGATTTTAAATTTGTTTTATCTTTTACTTTGTTTGCAATTTTTTGTAGATAAATGCGGACATCGGGCATTTAACTTTACGAAACAGTTTTGGTCTATGGTAGGACTAGTCATGGATCGTAACGATACAGTTTTGGTGACTGAAGCACCATCTGGTGGTGATAATAACGGAGATAAGAATGACACTACCACAGGTGTCTCGGCCGGATTAGTTGGAGCCTTATTGTTTGTAATAGTTATTGTAATCATAATAGTCGTAAGAAAACGAATGCACAGACATGGAGATTCAAAACAAAGTGATGATTCTGACGCTGAAATGGACAGCTTAGAAGGAGTAAGTGTTTACCATGATAGTGATAAAGACGACGTCATAGTGACTAGAGATGGAAGGAAACTATCCAAGAGAAAAATGATAGAAAGTTTATGGGTTGAAGATGAACATTTAAGGAGTGTTATGATGCGCTATTTGATTGAGTCAAGTAAACTACAGCTTGGACGTTTGCTGGGGAAAGGTAATACTAGTAATTAACCTTTACAGCCTGTCAGGTAATATTGCAGTCATTCGTTTTAGCTCGAAAGTTTAACGGAACCATGTTCTTTGCCATTTAAAACATCTTTCGAAAACGTTCTACTGATCGAGCCAAACGATATGACTCCATCGTCATTGAAACCGGGAAATGTTTACTTGACTGTATTCAGTATTCAAGTACATATCTTATTTATTGCCAGGGTTTTCAAAAAGCACCGTCCACCGTCCAATTTGGACGGCAACTTTGAGAAGTTTGGACGCCAACTTTCATGAAAATTAAGCAGGATCTGCACTTCATTGGCGGAACTAGGGGGGCACAGAAGGCGCCCCCCCCCCCCGGGCCAAAATTTTCTTCATTTTCATGCAGTTTTTCTCGATTTTTGGGCGAAAATAGGTGAAAATTGGGTTGGCGCACCCCTCCGTACGGGCCGGGCGCCCCCCATACAGGAAATCCTGGATCCGCCAATTAGCTGTTAGAAAAATTAAGTTTATCTAGACCATGGTCTTTTAATCAAGAAATTTCTCATTAAGACCATGGTCTTGTATTTCGGTGGTCCTAAGATTGAGAATCTCCGGTATGCCGTAGTATTGGAGACTATGTATGTGTAAAGGTTTGGAAACAAACATTTTAAATTAAAAGATTTATCCAATGGAGATTATAATTTTAAAATTTGATGTGTTTCTAAGATACAGACAAAATGTTCGTCGTTTACAATTCCTTAGCACACTTCCCGAAAGTTCTGTCAAAACTTCATCAACGATTCCACTCCGTTTTATACATGTATTTGAAATTTCCGTGCAAGCCACAGACACAATTTAAACTCCCCTCACCTCGCCATTTTTCCTTTTCATCTTTAATTTTCCGTAGTTCTTTTGTACTCAGATAGGGCTTCTTATTTTGCAGCTTTTTGATCCCTTCTTTAATTTTGTCCAAGATTTCCTTTTCGCTTGCCATGACCTTGCTCATGATGAACTGAACTAGCCGCCCAATAAGTGGGTCACGGCGTCACGTGGTCAGTTTAATTAGAGCACGTCTCAAAAAATTAAAGCTGAACGTCGCGTATAAACAGTGTGCAGTTTCATCTGTACAGTGTGGGGAATCGGCGCTCGATTTATTCCCATTTTCATGATTTATTCCGGGGTACAAAATCATGCGACCATTATAAGAGATAGGGAAAGGCAAGTTTATCATGTTTAATCTTGATTTAATCATGACAAATTTGGGACCACTTAATCTCAGAAACTGCTCGGAATATGGATGTCGAACATACACCACCCAGATCTACGAACATTCATGGTCCGGGTGGAATATGTTTTAAATTGAGATTGCAGCCAGTTCCTGAGAATAAGTGGTCCCAAATTTCTCCCAGACGGAATAAATCATGAAAATGGGAATAAATCGAGCGCCGATTCCCCACACTGTGTATCTGGAATTTCCTTCCCATCTTCACAGGCCGTGCTAGAATCACACATTTCACTAATGCAAAAACATTCGAGAAAGCACCCTTCTAACAACACATCATTTCCTCCTAAATATCCTACCACCGATGCTGTTTTGTAACATGTAATTTTAGATAAAAAGCTATTATTATCTAGCAAAACACATTTTTCAACTCTTGTTTATCTTTTTGATGAAAACCCAGTATCGGATCTAGAAATTGGTTAGGAAGGACAAAAAATGGCGGCCAAACATGTTTTAACAGGCCAAGGGCGGGCCCAAAATGGTGGCCAAACATGGTTTAACAGGGTCTGTGGGGCCAAGGCCCCGAAAACGCCCCCCTCCCGACCCACTACCGGAATCTTATATACACCCAATTTTATGTGATTGTTCGTTGTTAACTGACCTTGGTCATGGTGGTGGGTATCATCTCTATCTCCCAGGTAACGTTGTAGTGCAGGGACTGCAGTTGTTCCACGATCTTCAGGTACTCCTGGTCCACCTGAGCGTACCGCGCATGCGCGTCCTGGAACAGCGGAAGCGTGTTGAGTGCTGCAGAACGGTGGACAATCAACATCTTGCCACCTGGCTGCAAGGTTTTCATAGCGTGAACATATGTCTCCTGCAATATCATAGGGAATTAGAACAATACAAATGTTCATTGTTCTGGCCAGAAACAAAAATATTCTTCACTCGAAATCCGTACGATCACCGTGTTTTCTATTCAAATGAACTTGTGTTTTAACACCAACTGTTGTTTACGATCATAAATTGGTTCCAAAGGATGGTCGTAAATGACAGGTTTCAAAGTACATATAGCTCGAGTGATTGGGAGATTCCCAAAGCTCTGCATGTGACTTTTAGGTAACTTTGGGATATCGATGTAGCGTGTAGAATTCCTTTGAGTCATTTATGTTAGATATAATATACCTCAGTAGTATCAGAACTTTAACACGGTACCTTATGAGAGCTCCCTTATTTACCCTCTTGTACGAAATTGATACGATTTTTGAGTTTTGTGGGGTTTTTTAGTGTAGGATTATCTTTGCAGGGTATGGTATACCTTTAGGCTATCGAGGTATGATGTAGCATACCTCTGAATCAAATGAGGTTGATAGCATACCTTTGGGTCGTCTATGTAGGGTATGGCATCTTTGAGTATAATTTTGTTAAACATCGGGGCCTCTGAACTCTGTGCTTGCTGTCGGAAGAATTCCTCGGCCCCCACATGAGCTATCTTCACCGGAACCATCTTATGCGACGGGGTTTCCTACAAATACAATACTCAACATTAGCCTATATCATGCTAAAAATATTAGGATAAGGAGGTTTTGTTAGTAAAGTTCATTTATGCTAAGTGTACAGCAAATTTTACTCTGATGTACAAGTTTTACAAGTTTAACTTCCCAGCCAGGAACCCACCCAACCTGGGTGTGAGCTATCCCTCAAGTGAGCCATCAACACAAAACGGAAGATCAGGTGGCAGCTAAACATCCTCCATAGGGTCTCACATCGTCTTCACACATAGGAAGTGTACCAACTTTGCACCTTGGTCTGTTGAGGCTATGAGGAACAAAAACATTTGCCCAGTGTCTCTACCCTGTTCGGGGATCAAACCCAGGTCACATGCGCAGCACACTATGCGGCTCACTTTTGAACAATCACTAGTGGATCCGAGAAGGGAGCCGTCGGCTGTCCAAATTTCTTCATGGGGCTCTGGAGGGGACTTGAGAAAAATATATTTCAACTGAAAATAAGTTGTTCCAAATCGTATGTAGTGCAACAGCACATTACAGCATTGTTACTATTGGTTACTTGACAGTCTATATGACTTGGTATCACAGTAACTATTGGTTACCTGACAGTGAATATGACCTGGAATCACGGTTACTATTGGTTGCAGAAGACAGAATCTCTTTTGCATCACAGGGGCCAAGTTTCCTGCAGAACAAAATGATCATACAAATGAGTAAAATCAATGAGACAGATGTCTTAATCAAATTGATATCAAATATTTAGCGCTAATGATTACCATTTGTATTGTGGGACCGACAGCGAGTAATTAGTTTGAATGTCCAATTCAAATTATCTTTTGATTTAGTTGTTTATGGTGGTGGTTTTTATAGTCAAGGATATTAAATATAACGTAACGTGCGTTTTATTTACTTGCGAAATGCCCAGTTAGCTTATCTGGAACTTTACTTTTCCAAATACACATTTCGAATCAAAGAAATAACAAGACATTCTGTTTGCTAAAGTGAGATAGAATCCTGAGCTAAAATGTGCTCTGACAATCTTTAAACCCTTAAAAGAATGTTTCCGGTTTGGAGATTTAACCTGTCCGGATTGACGGGTCCAACTTAGTCTGATTAAATCACACGAGCCTGGTTTCAATTCTGTTGCCTCATATACTCCAGAATTGCCACCAAAAAAATAAATAAATAAATAATGGATTGATAAAAATCAATCGCTTACATTTCTTTAATTTCTGTTGCATCTGAACACTGAGTTACAACTCGATTGATCGGTTTATTTATCAGCAACTTGTCCGAGCATTGCGCTCTGTGCGATCAGCTGTGTCAAGCGATCATGTCCGCGGCAGACCAACCGGTGCGGTTGAATGATTTCATAATTACAAACGATCATCATGATCAAATGGGTCGCATTTGTTTATTCATGCTCGAATTCATGTCATGTGTGTTTGTCTGTTCACATCTTTGGGATAGCAGGTTTTGATATCCTTGTCCTAGATAGTGTATCATAGATGAGCAGTATATCATACTGAAATCTCGATAAGTTCAAGGTCAAGGTCATTGGGTTAGGGTCATTGTCATGAAGTAAGTTTTATTTTGGCTATTATTTCGCTCATTAGCCCTTTCTGGATTACAATACCGACCAGGTCTGGTCAGGTCAAAATCCAGATCAAGGTATTCTGGGATTGAAACCCCCACCCCACCAGACCCAGATCAAAGGTATTCCTGTTCTTTTATATCTTTGCATCTACTGACCTTTTGATTCACCTACATAGCAGATACTGTCGTCCACATTCACCTCCAGATGAGACTGGATCAGTTCACAGATTCTCTTATTGTACTCCTCTCCGAAGCTGTACAGTTCATACTCCGGGACGTGGGAGAGTGAGAGGTGATCAGTGGTGTAGCCTTCTGACAGGACGGAGAAAGGACTGGGTGACTCGGGACCCAGGTGATGCGTTGCCATGGTTATTCTGAAATGAAAAAAAAGTAACTATGAGAGTCAAAAATAAATGCTATCACATGTGAAACAATACCTATCGCATTGAACAACAGAAATTCTAGCCCTGCTTTTCTTTGGAAATAGAAGAGATGATGTTCGCGTTCAAACCAAAGCGAAAAATCCTCTGCCATGGTTACAAAAAAAACCGATGTATCCATTGAAAAGACTGCAGTTGTTTATCAAATCCGACTAACCAATCAGATTGCGATGGTGTTGGGTAAAAGAACAGGTACTTTTGCATAGAGCTGGATCATCGGTTCACTGCTGTCATCGATGATCGAACCATTGAAATCGATCGATTATCCGGATCATCGGGACATTTAATTTGTATGGTGAAAAGATATGAATTTGTGAAGAATTGCCTCCAAAAATGGTTACGTGTCATTTCAAATAACTTGTATTAATTTTACACTGCATTTTGGATGCTTCTGTTAAACAAAAAACATGTAAATTTGCTCATGAATTACTTCAATTTACAAATCTTGATGTAGACAAAAAATTTAGACAAATTATTCACTGAATTCATTGAAATATACATCATAATCAATTGGTGTTAATGATCCAATGATAACTTTTAAAATTATCCCGATTATTTAATTCAACGATCGATACATCGGATATCCGTTCGATAGACCGAGCTCTACTTCTGTAAGCTAAAAAACCTTTGAAGCAAAGAATAAACTCTTATTTGCATACGTTTGCTAAGTACTAGGAAAAAGGAAAGAACGAAAGCACACGCAAAACTTCATTACAAAACACCCAATATATTTGTCGAACATTTTGTCAGATTACTCTCAAATAAGGGTAGACAATTTATATACTATGAAACTCTCATTTTCACTGAACACCAGAAATATAGTTTCCAAGTCACTTTTTTGATCATATAAATTCAGCACTATCATACATAACTAGTTTGACATAAACAAAACACAGTAGCATCCAATTTCTTATATTTTGGTTTTGATTTTTAGTATTATTAACTTGAAATAATAAAGAAATTGGGATTCAAAGAAATAGCATTGGAAAATGCCCCGGTGTTCTGTAATGGAGGTGATGACTCATGCCGAGGTTGGTTGAGTTCCCTGCCTGGGTCTGGGTTAAAGTCGTAAACAAATGGACCCTGGTCCAACAAAAATTAAAAAGTAAAAACTGCTCTAGAAGAATTGGTTAGAGCGGTATATCATCAAGTTGACTTTTTCACTTTAACTTTAGACCACAATGGATTGCACACAATGCATTGAAATAGCCGTTATATTGCAGCCAAAGAGCCATCGATTTCTTAGGCCAGATGATTGCTCATTACCAAGCCCCATAAATCAAAACGTGAACACTAATAACCAATCAGTCGATCTAGAGTGGACCTGTCAAATAAATGACCAATGTCTTCACAGGTTTTGTGATTTTTCCTACTTTTTGAGTTCCAGATTAAGAAAACTGTACTAAAAGTTAAGGGCCTTTTCAGAAGTAGGCCCATTTTTGGGACCACTGGTACCCTCTGACTGGTACCCTCGGAGTGGCTCTGCCCCATGACGCGCTTATTCACTTGCGGGCTACTTTTTTTAAAAACATTGAATGTCCATTTCTATCCACTCTTTGTGCAATACAGATTTTGATTCAGAGATATTCCAGAGATTGCTGCTAGTGCTGACAACAGACCGACGGGTACGAGATTGATGACATGTAATGACTGCTCAGAGATCAGACGAAATATTCATGTTTGCTGTCTGCGGCGATGTATAAAAGTGTGCGTGATTAATTGCCAGTTTTTCTTTTTGTCTTGATTTTGTTATGGCATTCTTCTAAAAGGGATCATGAGTACAAAGAGTCATAAAGGTTGAACACTGGGAAACAGGGCGTGCCTTCACGCTATGTTTTTAGCGACAGATCATGAATTACGTTTCCGAACCATTTAATCAGATCTGACGGCCCCTAGATCATGCAGCCATCTTTAGATTGACTTTTAATTCACTCTTGGTCCACATGTGGTTTGTTTACCTGCTGATGTTCATGTTCGGCCTAACACTGATTGACATATTGCAATTAACTGTTGCACTTTCAAAAAAAGCTGACTGTGTGATTTGTCAAATCTTACACTTTAACAGTGAAGTGTGGAAGCATGTCAAGCATCTTTTTCATAAATGACAGCATGTTAAGCAAATGCATTCATGTGTGAACTTATCTACCTATGTGTTAATCAGCTCCACTCATCTGTGCAGTGGACCTGGAATTTCATATCAGACCAATCAAATGGACTTTAAATGCCTAACAACTGCCAAAAGGGCCTGAACAACTCCGACAAGGATCACTCTTTGACACACATTATCCTTAGGAGTGAAGTAGCAGTGCCATTTGCTGAATTAAAGATTTGTACAGATGGTTCGGTTATGATATGAACCGCACTTGACGAGATCAAGTGAATAACTTTAATTTAATATAGGTCAAGGTCATTTGAAGGCCAAGTTCATTAAAGATCAAGGTCATTTGAAGGTCACTTGTTAATTTTTGGTTAATTTTTTACCCTTTTGTTTCAGGTTTCTATCCCGGACACAGCTCTACATGAACTGCAGCCATGCCCGAAGGATATGCTGGTCTACATAGAAGCCAGGTACAAATGCGTTAAAGGTAAGTACAGCTTAGTTTCAAGATTAAGTAGATTATTTATATCCGGCTTTTGATCCGGTTACCGTTTAGCTATTGTTGTTTACTCAAAGGTTCTGTTACCTTTAACAGGTTAGTTGCGTATATCCATCGCGAAAACGTGGAACAATTCATTATTCGCTGATGCATTATGTATTTAGTGAAGTGAAAGTTAATTAAACTTGATACAAATCAAGAAATTCTTATTAAAAGTTTGGAGCCAAAATTCAAAAGCACAGCGTGGAATTCTTTTGTTTTTTCCTTTCTTCTGTACCCTTAACTTTTAATAGGAATTTCTTGATTTACACCAGTTGTATCAAGCTCGTTGATCACACCAGAGGTAGTTTACACTTTAACTTTGTAGCAGGTACCAAATCATACCTTGATATGGTGAGGCTGTGATTTCAATAGAGAAAACCCAGTGGATTTGTTTTTGAAGGAGCGCGGTACAAATAACTGTTGCAATATCGAGTATTGCCGTTAACCCCTACAGAGCATAGAGGGCGGTATCTTCTAGCGCAACATCCCCATAGAGTGACAAATACATTGGGTGTCTCGTAGCGTACTCAGAAACTTCTCAATGTCTGTCTTTTTAAACCCACCATGCCTGCTTATGTAGATGCACTTTGCTCTAACCATGACATGGACTCACCAAGCCATAATACACGTATTAAAAACTAGCATGTGTATGTGTCGCGAAGTGACTTTTTTAGAAAGTAAAGGGTTAACTTCACAATTCGTATTGGAATAACATTTGGTTCTGATTTGATCCCGGATCATTCTATTTGAAGCAAATACTATTTCTTTTGGCCAGAGGAGACCAAATTCCCTGTCCAGCGGCTATGGTTGATTGATTTCAGTCACAGGTGATTGGTCCTGGTGCCTAAATGACACAGTTGTGGGTTCTTTTGGGTTCCAATTGCCCTTATATGGTTACATTTGACATGGTTTATATTCTCATTGCCCATATATGGCCAAGCATGGCACAGATACAGCCAAAATGCATAGAAACTGCGTTTCTAGGGAGAAATGCTACTGTAGGGTTCCTACATGATCATTGGTCATGT
>JBCAUI010001051.1:0-10412 GCA_038406195.1 Haplosyllis anthogorgicola
CACAGACCTCATCCCCATACATCATTGCCATACTTTATGGCCATAATGCATGAATGCATACAAGCATGCATGCACACACACATGCACACATGCACGCATGCATGCATGCATGCACACATGCACACACACACACACACACACACACAGACCTCATCCCTATACATCATTGCCATCATTCGGGGATGGAACCCCCCCCACCCCCAGGTGAGGATGAGGTGACGGGGATGAGGTTCGGGGATAGACCCCCCCCCCTCAGGAACGTGACAGTTTTCACTTCTTAAATTTGTTAGTATAATGATCTGTCTTTGGTTCATAAAGCATTATCTTGAAAGAGTTACCAGAATTAGAGTAATTGTAGTGGCATAACTAAGTAATTCATCAGATTTGTTTATTCAAAATTAAATGAATAGAATGACTGATTTGTAACCATTTTACTGTCCAATTGACAGGGTGTTTCCTTTGCATGCAATAAATCTGATGTCTTTGAGGTTATTTGGTAATCAACGAAAAGAGTTTGTTTCATTCACCATGTGGTGCCCCATGCATGAATTAGTAGAAACGTACTGAAGATAATTATGTAGAGTTAAAATGACAATGTGACATGTGTGTGTGTGTGTGTGTGTGTGTGTCTGTCTGTCTGTGTGTCTGTGTGCTTGGGCTAAACTTTTGAACTGCTTTACCAAGAAACTTCATTTTTGGTATGGTGGTACATCTTTACAACATCTTGATCAAGTTTGAGTACCAAGGTCATGGGGTCAAGTTAAAGGTCACAGCAATAAATAAAGTTTTTGACTAATATCACATGTTCTAATATTTGTATGCAATACACAAAGTCAAGGTCAAATATAGGTTAAGGTTCTTTGAAGATCAAATTGTTGGGTTTTTTATCAATTATTTTAATAAATCATTAATGATGTTCAATGACTATTTGTGAAGTGGGTGGATGGGCCTTTGATTGGAAGGCATTGTTGTCTGCAATTATGATTCTGGTCATTTCATACTCTTAAGTAAGCAATACACAAGATGATGGTCAAACTGATTTTTTGTGATGAATTCTAATAATGGAGGCAAATGCAACTCAATTCCTCTCACTTCATTCCATTGATTTGTGAACTGTTGTACCACGTCTGTGCAGTCGCACAATGGAAAAAGTGTGGATTATTCACAGTATATCGTCACACGTTTTCTAGTGTGACTGCGGGCAATTAATAATCAACAGTACACAGAAATCATTTCATTTTTGAAACGTAGAGAATAAAGGAGAGAAAGAAAAAATTTCAAGCTGAGCTTTTGATGCGCTATTGTTAAACTATTGTTAACACTTTTTATGTTGTATACTCATTACATAATTACCTGCTAAAGCTCCAAGTGTGAAATACAACACGTAAATGTTGTGAGTAAGTGAACTAGTTGAAAAGGACACTGTCGTTAAAACGGCCATAAAGATCGCACCTCGACGGCATCCTTGCTTCTCCATCAGTGTAGACATCGGTATGGCTGCAAATACATATATCATATATCTAGGGGACGCGCTGGGCACCCCCCCCCCCCTCCGAACGGCCCAATTTTTTTGGTTTTCATGCCCTTTCCGCTAAATTTCGGGCGAAAATAGGGGTGGTGCCCCTCACGGGCCAGGCGCCCCCCCCCACTGGATCCGACCCTGTTTATGCAAAGCGAGTTGGCAATTCCAGGGTGGTGAAACAAACCCAATCAAAAATTTTAATTCCACACATATATTATTAATTTCTCTTATAGTATTGCATTGATACATGTTGTCTATAGCTATATATTATGGTAAATCTAATAAATTTGCTTTATTTAAAAATGGTTCATTTGTCTGTCTCAAATCTGTATCACATTTTTGGAGATAACGATGTAACAGTTTTATCACTATGTACAAAGAGGTGATATAGATATGAAAAGGACAACTAAATAAAGAATTCTACGTTGTGCTTTTGACGTCAGTATTTCCAAACCTGATTTTAGTTTCATGATATGAATCTTTACGTATATAAATAGACAGGTAGCCTGAGTTTGCTTTCGTCCCTTATGCATGCTTTTCCGCTGCGGAAAATGCCTGATTGATCCGGGTGGATAAGTATTTTGAGTATTGTGGGCGTCACGCTGGAATATCTAATATCTTGAATACATACACAGATATGCAAATGACAACGCACTTACAATATTGCTCTTGCATGTTGAAAATTTTGTGTGACAGAAAAGTGAATTGTTTGATGTTGACCAATAAGAGCGGAAAAAGCGCATATGCGACGAAAGCTAAGAAAGGCTACACAATAAATACCAAATAGACAGCCGCATGCTAACTGCAGAGATCCAATCCATGATGTGACTTCGTTTGTTTCATTGTAAACTCTCAGTAACTCTGTGTAAATCAGCCCAAACGAATACTGAAAAATCAGGGAAACATGTCAAGCAAGCAGAAATGTCCACAATTTATTATTGTATTTAAACATAGATAAAATAATTGATCAAAAAATTTGACCTTCAAATGACCTTGACCTTGTGTATTGCTTACAAATATTAAAACCTTCGTACTGAAACTTGATCTAGGTCTTCAAAGAAATGTACCACCACGCCAAAAATAAAGATTCTAGGTCAAGAAGTTCAAAAGACAGACAGACAGATAGACAGAAAGACAGATACTACTGAAAACATAACCTTCCACTTACGAGGGACCCCCAAATTCTATGAATTTTGCATCAATACAATTTCAAACTGTGTCTGTATTTCCACTAATCTAGGTTTGCTTAATTCGTATCTAGCCTTATTTTGTCTAATTTGTCTAATCTGTCTGATTAAATAGGATGAAAATGTATCAAAATAACACAATGACATTGTGTTCAGTGCGTCTAGATTGAACCATTTCCAGTAAAACTACCGTATGACACTGTTTGAATATACTAAATCTGTGTATCATTGCTGAAATTAATACTTTTCAATTCTATCTTATTAGACAGATTAGACAAATTGGACAAAATAAGGCTAGGTACGAATTGAGCAAAACCCCTAATAGCAGGGAGTGGAACTTAATTGTCAAGAGAGGTTATGAAATTTATAAGATTTCATACTCTTACCCCAATTCCATCCGTAATAATTCCAGGTCCGAGAAAAGCAGCAACAAGAACGAACCAGGCTCTTCCCTCATCCGGTTTGAATGGCGCAGACATTGTGATCCAGAATAACTATCCAAAAAGAAACGTTCTTGTTACAAACCTAACTTGAGTTTAAATGACATAATATCTACCAAAACACATTCAAGCGTGATTCAACCTGCACAGACGAGCAAATTGGAACAAAGTTTCGGTTCAGTTCGTCAACAATAAAAATGTACCAACATGCGAGTGCTCGTAGGAACAAATTTCATGACTTTCAATGACCCAAGAATGGCAATTCGGTACAAGTGTTTTGTCAAGACAAGTTTACTGTAGTGCAAATATAATACAGTAAAACTTGTCTTGGGCGAACCTCCTTTTGGGAGAACTCAAAGTAATTTACGAACTATTTTCTGATCACCAAATAAGTATTCTATGCTGATTTAACACTGTTTTGGGCGAGCACATTGTCATCCACAAACTGTTTGCCAAACAGCAGCTCGTTTTCATAAACTTAACACCAAAATTCGAGTCCGTTTAGTTTATGAAGACGCACTGGGAATGTGTGTCTACAAGGGGCCCAACAGCTCGTTTTCTTAAACTTAACGCCCATCCTTTAACGCAACAATAAGCGTTAAATGTTGTATGTTGGTTTATTACAGAACGCTGGTCTCGTAGCATTATGTAATAAACCAACATAACACTACATTTTGTTGGGTTTAAGATGTGCATTAAGTTTATGAAAACGAGCTGATGGTAGCGTTAGGTAATAAACATTTCTTAACTCGTTAAAGGATAGGAGTTAAGCTTATGAAAATTCGCTACAACGACTAGTAATGGTGACTAGTTGACTAGTTTCTGCAGACGACTAGTCGAATCAAATATCTAAAAGGAAGATACTCATCTTTGGGGGTTGTTAGCTGTGACAAATACTATGCCGTAAGTGCAAACAACACACAGGAAAATGAATTACAGCATAAAACTACAGCGTCTTTACAAATGATGTGACATTTACAAAACATTAAATACAGAGCGATGCATTTTGCTACATTTTCCCACTTATCAAATCGTCGCAACCAGTCGACTAGTCGATAGAAATCATAAACGACTAGTCGACTGATAAATTTGCTAGTCATTGCAGCCCTAGTATTATCTAATAAATGAAAAACACTAAAGCGTGACTTGACCTACATGGAATAACGCAATAGTAAGTTTAGTTTACTTCTCAGAAAACGTACAAATTGTATCCCTCATCTGTTTTAAAATGCTGTATCCATATTCCAGATAACTATTCTGGGTTGTTTCATGTTTTCAAATGCCTGAAATAACGTTAATTATTTAGCAAAATAAGTTAAATCCCTTTTTAGATTTTAGATTTAAAATTAGTCCTGATATTTATTCAATTGCTTTTCTACCCCGCTATCCATGAAATTGAAATCTTCAGCAAAAATTTTAATTGATATAACGAAGATAATGGTTCTAAATTTTGCATGCATAGCAAATAAGTAGGACGTTAAGAAAGTAAAAAGGTTTTGAATCGATGCCCCAGATCAAGTGAAGAGTCACAATAAATTTCCTTTTTTTCTTCATTTACCATCAGAATTTCATCGCTGAATACTTAAATACCCAAGTTTTAAGTTATAGGTGTTTGTGCAATACTTACGATTTCAAGGTTAAATGAAACTAAAGATTTTTAAATTACCGTTTCCCCTCTAATTGCGCCGAGAGTCGAGAACAATATTTGATTGGGAGGGGGTGGTGGGCCTCATTGCCAAAACAAAACTCAAAACTCAGTGATTCCTGCTTGAGGTTGATGATGCTTTATTCTTTCAATCACCAGAATCTACTTCACAATTCACACTTGTTTACAACATCACACAGCTTATGTAGATAATGGAACGCTCTAGAGTATATTGTGGATGCGTCTTGTTCCACCAGTAGAAGATTCTAGGATGTTCCGCAATCACCCAGAATCTGTACAAACAACCATAGCATCATTGCTTAGAAACATATGGAAACGTCTAGGAGACGTTTGTGGGAATATTACAATCCCTAAAAGCAGAATGACCCATAGTTGGTTTCTTAACAAACAAACCAGATACATGTTGCCATATTTTAACGACACAACGCTGTTTAATGTTGATATTACATAATACTGATAACAAGCTTACCTTTTTATTTTATTATGTACGTTTCAGAAGATCCAGTGAGTTTCGGTGACGGGCATACGAGGGAAGCAGACTTCTGTATGGCCAAGTCTTGGTATCTCATTGTTGGTGACGCCAACGGCGACGGTTACGTCGATCTGACGTGTCATCACTATGACGGATGGATCCTTATCGCTGAAGGACATATAGGTAAGTAAACAGTGTAATATCATCTATTCTGTAGACCAGTAAAATTCAAACTTTTATTTCACGTTCAATTTCAAAATGAGTAATAATGAAAACCAAAATTAATGGCTGGAAATATTCTTTATTACATTTAGTATAATTTTAGAGCGAACTCTATATTTTATACGACTCAAAAACATGCAGCAAGACGGCAGATTCTACTGCATTGTTGATATTCGGATGTAACGTTTTTGTCGATACAAAAACCCAGAACAGGCCTCGAATACAAATAATGTATTGTAAAGAAAGTGACCCTGTCACAAAGTGAATATATGACTGACACGTTGGACTGGTACACAAATCACCTTTAAAGCTGGGGTTCCATATGCTTACTTTTACGAAAGAAAAAAAAATCCCGTCACGCCTAAGTGGTAAATAAGTAATTTTGGCACTGTATTTGGTATGTTTGACATGATTGACAACACATTGTTCTTAATTGCAAAAGGTGTGAATGTCAATTATGTTTGATCAAATGCCATTTTCCAGCTCTCCAGGGGCTATTTTTGTGACAGCCTATGCAAATCTTGGTCATTCTCTGGAGTGAAGACCTCCATGTGCACAAGATAAAATACAAATGACCTATGCTCTTCCAATGACTTCTGGCTGAAGAATGAAGAATGAACTGCCCCCTCTTCCCTTATGTACGGGCGGAAGCTCAGCTTGAAGTTATTGAGATTCAGGCCTTGTTGGTCCATCTGTATGGAGAAAGGGGGCAGTTCATAGTCTTGAGCCAGAAGTCACAGGAACAACATGAGTTATTTGATTCATAACTTGATTCATAACACAGAGGTCTTCACTCCAGGAAAGGTACCAAGCCCCCCGATGACTGGCATTTGATCAAATATAATTGACATTTACACCTTTTTTGCAGTTAAGAGCAATGTGGTGTCAAACATGTCAACCATGCAAAACACAGTGCACAGATCATATATTTATCACTTTAGGAGGCGTTTGATTTCTTTCTTTCTTTCGTAATATTCCTGAGTTGTACGTAATTTATAGTGGAACCCCAGCTTTAATTCCTAAGTAATCATAGTGCAATCCCAGCTTTAATTCCCATAGTGGTCGCAAAATTGAAGGGTGTATGACAAAATTTAGTTCAATTAGTAACAGCACAGTTTCATTCGGTGACTTTGACTCGAACCAGTAGGGTACAAGTGTGACATTCAAAGCGACATTTTGTAACTTAAATGTGATGATGTTCTGAACTGTAATAGCAAAGCATTGAAGTTTTCCGCCGCCCATAATAATAGTAACACCTGATGAGCAATAAATACAAGCCAAACTTCCTACCCTACTGACATCCGTATACCGTTTTCATATTTTGAAATTTACTGAAGTAAATGAATAATTCAACACAATTACATTAAAGGACTATTTTCTGACTTATTTTGGTAATTATGTAGCCCAATTTCCTTTCGTTTTAAGGGCAAATTGTCTTTCTTTGTGAACGAGGCAAATATGCCTAACTAAGCAAACAAAAAAAATTAAATAAAAAACCATGGTTGTTTTGAAGTTTGCCACGCTTAACATATGTACATATGTACATTACGTTGTGTTGTAGTGCGTGAAGATACAGAAGAGACAGTGGCGACAACACAGAGTCCCAACGTCGAGATAATTGGCCAATAAACTTTTGAGGATTTTCTTCTAAGGAAAATACCAAGATTATGTATTATCAGACGACTTCATGATCAGACAGAATTACAATCAGATTGCAGTGATCATCTTACCCTAAATAAATTCACACATTTGATTCGTTTTATGTAACCCCAAGAAAAGCCAGATCAAGAAATGCGCCATCCAGCCAATGGAAATTGTTTCTAGCCAATGGGCTCTCTCGTACCTTTAAACCTTTTGTTCCGAGTGCCGTGCTAAGAGGGACATGATAGTCCATTGGCCAGTTCACCTACTTTGTGGGGGGTAAAATTTCCTTTCATTTCTTGATCTGATCCTATTTCTGAACGAGAGGGATTCTCGAATGATTTATATAGTTGTCACGTTCGGCATCTGGAAAGTTTGTTTATATTTTTCCCAAGCAGATTTGTAAATTATTTATGTGTGAAATATCTTCAGAAATATTTAAGATCATTGCAAATCTTGAAATTCCTATCAGTTTCCTCTGTTTTTCTTTTACTCCGCAAGTCTAAAAATTAACAGGAATTTCATGATTTGTTGATTATTTTATAAGATGAGGAAAAATTGACACAAAAAACATAAACAAATCTTTCGGATCCTTAATGTGACAAGGTAAAAAAAATTTTCTCAATTATTTCAATTGTTTAAATGAAAGAAATCAGGACAAATACAAATGTCCCCCCCCCGCCCCCACCAAGCCATCGCACCCCACCCCGAAAAAAATTCCTTCTGATCATGAAATTATTATCAAAAGTTTAAGGCTCTCAACAATTGAATTTCATGCTACGCTAAGCCTGCACTATGCTAAATTTTTGATAAGGGCTCTCAGTTCATGAAATCCCTATCATTTTGTAAACGAAGAGAACAAAGGAGAGAACGAAAGAATTTCAAGCTGTGCTTTTGATGCGTTATTGTCCCGTAAAGATAGGAATTTCACCCTTTGACGATGATTTCTTGATCTGTACCTTACTAAACATATAATTCAATCGAGAAATTCCTATTAAAATTTTGGAGCAAAAATTCAAAAGCACAGAGTGGAATTCTTTTGTTTCCTTTTTTTTTGTACGTTTAACATTTATTGTCTATCGAATGAAATTTGATAAGACTATGTGGTCGTCCACCTGAAAAACTAGCCATCCAGTCATCCCATTTTAGGGTTGGGGATGGGGTGGGGTGGTGGGTGGGGGTGGGGGAGTACTACCCAGGGGGTGTTTCCATTCAAAAATAGACAATGGGTTTAATCTCAAAATACCTGCAATTATTTGTATTAGTGCTAAATCCCAACTTTCAATGATAATATACATGCAAATCAGAGTAGAATACAAGAATATCCAATATTTAAATGATAATTTTAGAAAGATTCCACCAGAATGCAGTCACATGACCTTTCCCACCAAAAAGTGTCACAAGGTGTCAAATTTGGTGAAGTGTCATGAAGTTTCAATCGATAGACTCTACATTGGTCAACGGCCTTCATTTATGAAATTCATTACATTTTATGAAACTCATTATATGTAATGAATTTCATTGTTTATGTAGGAGATCCCTTACTGAATATGCAAGGAACCAGATGCCTCGTTTAGTTGCGTAGTCTACGTGAATTTAATAATAGTCCATTTCTTATGTGAAGTAACCACTGTCATTGTATTAATTCCCTCTATTTTTCACACATAGTTGGTTATGAAGCAGTTGCATTTAACTACGTCATTGAAGA
This sequence comes from Haplosyllis anthogorgicola, assembly GCA_038406195.1. NCBI lineage: Eukaryota > Metazoa > Annelida > Polychaeta > Phyllodocida > Syllidae > Haplosyllis > Haplosyllis anthogorgicola. The sequence goes on from JBCAUI010001051.1 coordinate 8,859, forward strand.
TCTATTAAAGTGCGATAAAAACAAAAGGAAAAAGGGTCGCGCTGAAACGGTTAGTGCCTAATGCATCTATTTTATAGCAAATGTATATGTACATTTTGTTAAGTACTATAACAACAGTAAAGCCATAAGTCATACACTACTTTAAGAATCAACGACCACAAACTGCTACTTAAAATTTACATCGCAGGTTGTAGAAATAAAGAAACCGGATCAAATTTTGTTACCCAAATCAGATATTGATAAAGTCGAGGTAAGTCTTTGTATTACTCATGGTCGAAACACTTGATAACGATAGTAATTTTTCGTTGGGCCACATTTGATCTTGTTTGATAGAAATACCGTATTCTGTCGAATCATACCTTGTTCTTCTTCAACGATTTTTTTCTGATCCATATACAATATTGCAGGGTAACGTACATAAGTGTGAGCAGTACAGTCGTTTCAGCACGATTATAAACACAATTGATCAGACTTACAGGATACAGGTAAAATATATCAGTGCGTTTTGAAATCGGTCTGACATGTATTCTAATTCCTTAAATGGGATTCTGATACCAATTTTAGTTGTGTCTTATGTTTCAAACCAAGAAGCAAATTTGTGAACAGTCTAATACCAGTGTTGCTGCTACAGCATGGGTACTCAGGTTTCTCGCATAAAAAATGGAAATGTCCCCCCAGAAATGAAGGTATGAAGCTGTCAGCTATCGTATAATTGATTTTGTTCTTGTTTGTATTCATTATGCCCCTCATTGCAGTGAAAATGCCCCCAAAAATGTAGGTATGGGGGTCAAAATGCCCCTTATTTTAAAAATGTAGTGGCAACACTGTGATACTGACTTATCTTCTTGAACAAAATTTTCATTGTTCTGTGTGTAGAAGTGGAAAAGATAAAGATTACTTTTGCGATTCGTTGGATTTAAATTCCAGTGAAACAATCTAAAACAGAGGTACTAGTGGTCCCAGATCAGAGACTGTGATGGTTGTCACCATAACGATAAAAAATACATGTACTGTACTTACAAGCACGGTGCTAACTACAAGTTCGTTAGTTATAACGATTAAAAAACAGGTTGGAAACTTTAATAATTTTTATCCTTCAGAGAAGTGATGAAGTACAAGTATTTGACCTAGTAACAGTAACTCCAACTTCAGAGAAGACTTGGCAGGTAATCTTACCAATTGTTAAACGTCGGCAATCATGAGAACGGGTCTAAATTGCACATTTCCAATGTGTAAGGGCACAGTCAGTGGTATTCTTGCTTTTTATGTATCCAAAAATTGTATGATCTAGGATAAATACCTGATGCTTTTCTTTTTGCAGCAAGCGTGCTTAAATCTTGAAGTTGACATTATCTCATTGGATCTTACCGCAAAGATGCCGTTTACTTTCAAAAGGCAACAGATAAATACCGTAAGTTTAATTTATCAAGACTAAAACATACATCCTGTAAATATTCTGACAAGCAAAAAGTGCTACGTTTTATTCCGAATAGTATCTCGTTGTGGATTTGTCATAGAGTTTGTCAATAACGAGTTTACGTGTGATTGATAGAG
>JBCAUI010001062.1:0-10412 GCA_038406195.1 Haplosyllis anthogorgicola
CAAAACAAATTAGCCTGACATCTGCTTGAAATTCTGTCAACTAATCACTCCGGGTTAAAATATTGTAAATAGAAGCCTTATCAATATGGAAATTTGATTGATTAATCGAATACGATTTACCCTGAAGCTGGCCACTTGGACAAGCTGTATGAAACGTCGTAAGCCACATCTTCACACGGTGCGAAACAATCACACTTTTCCACAATACCTCCTTCCTCTATTATCCGTCTTCTCGTTTTATGTAGACATGTTATTCTATGAAAATTTATTCTTTTTGAAAACATTATTCAAACTTATGCTCCATAAGAAGCATAAAACAACTATCATAATTTACATAATATTAAAATAATACAAATAGATTTAAAGGAGTTTCAAATTGTTATTGAAATAATTGAAAAAGTTGACAATGACAAATAAATATTACAGTGCTTGAATATAGATTTATTTGTCAATCGTGGCAAAATGATGGATTTTTATTCCATTCCTTCTCAATGAAACTTATGAAAAACATACTAAATATTACTTATAAAATGATAACAGTTTTTAAGCTTAGCTTAGCTGAGCTCTAATAATAAATATTTCACAAGGAGTTCGTGTGCAAGCATGGAACTTAACTGTGCTTCGATGTGAGCTCGGATATTTCTCCCCCTCCCCTGGATTATCCGTTGACGTCAAGTTACCTTTCATATGTGTCCAGCATGTCCTGTAGACACTTAGGGGAAGCCTCCGTCATGCAGGAGTCTGACAACTTGTCGTTGTGCCTGCATAGACTCGGTTTTGTATCTGGTAGAAGCGGTAACGATACATCAGCACAACCACATGACTTCATAATTTCCATCTGCAATTTAAATATTTTTGTTTTGGATAATCAGTAAGACATTTGAAAAGCTTGGCGTCAGGAAATTTCATGTAGAAACGAAATTATCTCGTCACTGAATGAGTATCCTAAATGAGTATTCAATAGATACCAAAGAACAATTGGGACTACTCATCAAGGTAGATCACTGATTTGTGTTAAATTTGCGATAAAAATATTACTTGCAAAATGGAAACTTTTTCCTACTCCTACTAAAGTATTTGCCCTTTGTACACGAAATTTGATACTTGGACATAAATATTCTAAATTTGAATTGATTTATTCTGACCTGAAGGCACATTTTCTGGCATGACATCAGCCTGTACACTGTGCCTCCGTTTTCACAAGATTGTCCACCTCCAAACGGGTCGCTCACGGAACAGTTTCCGTGCGGAAGACCGATCCGGATGTTCTTGACGGGTTTGATCCCGAGGGAGGCGGAGAAGCCGGGAGGAATGTCGTACCCCTCCGTGAACGGGTACGGGATGGTACCGGGTGGGTGAATAACAACGCGTATCTGCAAAATAAAATATGATACATACTATTCTAGTTTTAAAAGTAAGCCAGTCAGGCCTACATTAGGGCTCGGTCTTTAAAATACCAAATGCTGCAAGTGAGTAGGCCATAATTTGCTGATGTCCGTCATGCTATATGATGGAGCATTTTTTCAGTGGTAACATACCACCCCATCCTTCAGACCCCAAAATGTAACAGACCAAATATTCTCTATACCTACCAGTACACAGAAATCGTACCATTTTGGAAACGAAGACAACAAAGGAGAGAACAAAAGAATTTCACGCTGTGCTTTTGATGCGCTATTGTTAAACTTCTGATACGAATTCCGTGTACTGAAACACATGAGAAACTTACAAGTCTGGTGTTTTGTATTCTTTGTATTAGCATCACATTTTTCAGTCGCTTCATTGGCAAAATACATAAGTTAAAAATACGTTACGTTACGTTAAAAATAGAAATTGTTCAAAACAGCTGGACACAATAGAACCATACCCCTTCACTGGCAGACACAGGACTTTGCCATTCGCTGAGGCCAGGTAACATTCGTATTTCTTTGTTCTTAGCTAACATACCACTCCCGGCCAAAAATATAGCAGACCAACCATTCTCTATACCTGTAACAGAGTATCATGAGTTCACAAATAATAATTATTTAAATTTTATTTCACCATATAGAGAGACATACAGATGTTAAGCCATAATTGACAAATTAAAGCACTCTTTGGGTCATCACAAGAATATGCACGATCTAGATAATAGTCTATTTTCGGTGTGACCCTTTTGATTGTTTATTTTTTACATTCAGATATATAAATACACATACACGATTTGCACCCAATTGTAACTAGATTTTCCCTTTCTAAAATTGGATTCCTATTGTAACATGTGATATTAGTAGGCAACACTATCCCTACCTTCCGCCAGAGATTCTCCCTTTTCATTACCGAAGTCACCTGTCACCAGTTTTGGCGCTTTGTATGTGAAGCAGTTGTAATAGTAGGGGTCGAAGAAGCGCGTGAAATGATCGGAATCGCACATGTGGTTGGCGTACATACACGTCACCACAAAACCGCTTAGTGTCTCTCCTGCCTCCTGAATGATCTCCTAGATAATGATACAAGATAAATACAGTACAAAAAATTCGTATAATTTTGGAACGAAGAGAACAAAGGAGAGAACGAAAGAATTTCACGCAGAACTTTTGATGCGGTATTGAATCCCATGTACTGAACGGATTACATGGATTACATGAAGATGTAAACCGCACCTGAATTGTCTTCAAATACTATGGCTTTACACAACACTGGGCCGCAGAATCACTGAGGATGAAATCCATCTACATTTGAAAACATCTTCAACCTTTGTTACATGGCACCAGTAAAACCAGTGAAGTAGAACAATCAAGGTTTTTCTTACTTTTTCTAGTTAGCTTAATCTCTCCAATACCCTTTGTTAGGTATAAATTTAAGGCAACCTAATAGGCAACAAAACATTCCTAATTGCCCTGACAAAAATAAGGCCCCTTTAGCTTAGATTTATTTTGGCTTGAAATTGAAGCTCTCATAAAACCAAATCGTTACATTTTGTATTACATGTGACATTTTATATGTTAATGTAAGACAAACTACCATTCGTGATTCTAAGCATTAGGACCCGTTCTTTGTGATAGCAAGCTGAATGTCGATATTTTCACATTTGGCTGAAGAAATTTCCTATTGAGAAAAATATCGAACCGAAGTCAATAGAATTTTCAGCCCGTGAAATTTCTGTCAATTTAGAAATGTACCGAACAAAAGAGCAAAAGAATTTCACGCTGTGATTTTCATGTGTTATTGTTTCAAACCTGATAGAAATATCACCCTATGTTACTATTTAAGTTTGTCTGTCAAAACGTTTAACCAGGCCAGGTCTTTTATTTAGCCTATCTAGGCCTAGTTAAGCATACACAATAAAAAAGAAAAACTTTTATTTGTTAATGACTCAAATAAAAAAATACAGCATTCTATTCTTTTCTTACTAATTGAACAAAATTTTCTCTCCGTGACGTTTGTAAAGTACTTAACCTGAATCAGAATACCTTTGGAATGTTTGCAGAAAATGTAGTGCGGGAAAAGATTTCCTGAAAGATCTCTGGATACTCCTTTTGATATTTGTAAAACAATGGACCAAATTTTGCCACCAGATTCATGTACGAGTTGATAAATCTGTTTCTACTTTTGTCGATGTGATCCAGTGGTTGATCACTCTCAAGAAACATCCTGTATCACAAAAAAGCAGACGGTAGACCATAATTCCTACCTTGACATACTACGCAACGATTGTTGTCTTGACCCAAACCAAATGTGAGTAAGGTTATAATCTACACACCTTTGGCAAGTAGGCAAGTGTCAAGATTGACTCAAATTTGCACAAACTCATCAGCTGTACCTGTTGCTCAGATAGTAATAATTGCATTCCGATTGTGACGACCAAAATTAAAAACTTACTTGTTGAGTGTATCTAATATGTAGACATCCAAATTTCTCATGTTGCACACAGATATAGATGGAAAAGGCACTTGTGCTGGGGTGACTTCAATAGTGACCTTCTTTGGGAAGGAATAATATCTTACGAAAATGTAAGATACCTTAAAAAGTAACATATCTAAATCAGTATTCAATTCCAACGCCTTAACGTGCACCAATAGAGAACACCCAATGTATTTGTTTATGAAGGAGTGCGGTCCTAATATCTGTCACAAATCGAGAATTCCCATTCTCCTACAAATGTTTTGCTAGTTTCAGTTTTGAAGACCTTAGACCGTTAATTTAGTGGTGTGCAATACCACGAAATAGTGAAAAGATGTTATCTAAAAATTACATGTATCCTCATCACTCAGGACAGTATTACTACTGGACTGTCTCCATTTCGGCTGTTGAGTAATAAGGGCTTTAAAATGAATGAATCTTGTCATTACAAGATTTTTTAAGCCGAGGATAGATGTACTTGCTCCAGGTGAATTTTTATTGACGTAAGCAAAGAACTTCCTTTACTGATGCAGAAAGCTTGCAATGCCAAGTGTCAATTCGATAGCCACAATGCCATTTTATTTGAAGAGTATCTTACCTGCAGTAGAAACATTCCTGCGGCACCCAGACACACTACCGACCAAAAGGTCCGGGACATGACATTTGTAGCGTTGATGACACGGGGCACTCCGTGCATGGACGTAGTGTCCGCGAAGTGTTGGATAGCCTTCTGCATGGTTCCTGTTATGGTTTCAGCTTTTGTGCGAAGAGTAAAGGAGAGAAGTATTGAAAATACAACAATAAATATCTAAAGAGTTCACTCGAGTTTCAACAATACTGCCTAGTCATTTACATCTGTAAATTTTGTTCTGTAAATTCTATTCACTGCTGAAATATGTTAAAACCTTAGCATGGACGAACGCCTTGTACGAACAAGAAGTGTTGAGCCATAAAATCGAAATTGCCTTTTACATGTATGGTTTGAGGTGAATTGTTGATAAGTTCATTTCATATAAACTTAATACGAAAAAACAACAACAAAGTTGTCAATATTTTAGACTTGTCTTATGAAAGCCTCACAAAAAGCACTTATCGTATTTACATTAAATATTACAAAGTAATTATACTAGTCCATCTTCAGAAAGTTCCTACCTTTTAATGTTTTAATGGATGTCGATTTTTATATCCTAAGCAATGTCCTCTTCTAAATAAGACCACATATCCTGACAAGTACAAAATTAAATCATGATCACTAACTGTCCAATGCATTTAACATTATGAATAAGTCATTAATCAGAGCTTGTCAATTGGAGATGTAAATTTTGTCCTTTTTGAATTCTTAAATATTGATCTAATAATCCTTATCGTCCTTTGTTTGTCCTTCTTCTTAAGAATCAAGCCTGCCTTGTAGAGATTTATATCTCTTTCTCCGGTGTTCACCCACTGGAAACGTATGGGTGAATAACTTTGAATTAAGTTGAACAACTAGCTTAAAAATAGATGTGCATTTGAGCTGCAATTGTATCAAAACGTATCCAACACAAACTTTCTTGTCATCAATGTTTTAAGCGAAGTCTAAAGGACAAAGGTGGCACAACCATTTAATGTATATTAAGATGATAAAGAACCCTTAAACAACTATTACAACTTATTATGGGGTGTGATGCAACTGGCATTTGTTTATTTTTTTGTCATGTGTTTTAACAAATTAACTGCATAACTTTTTCCACATAAAGACGTACACGCATTAAACTCACTTGATGTCATAACTTAACCATTGGAGAGGGAAGATGAAGGAAAATGGTTCTGTGTTGTGCTTTTGCTGAAAACACAACTTAGTGCGAATTTCCATTGTTACGGGGTATCAGTAATTTTCTGACATGACAGAGAAGGGGCACTCAATACTTTTCGTATTTTGTTTCGCGTGTTACCCTGTATAATTTTGCATGAAATATTACTTCTTTAAATCTACATCTGGGATTGACCCATTAACCCTTGGAAGACTTTTTAGTTGATTTATCCAAAATGAAATCCACAGGCAGGCGATTTCCATTGAGAACAAGAAAAAATACACTGTCCTAAAGCGCACCTTCGAAATAAATTATCCCCTTAAGAAATAAATACACGTTATTTTAATGAAATTCTACCTAAACGCCAATTTAAAGAAATAGAAACATTTGACTTGAAAATAAATCTCAAATATAGATAAAGTCCCTGGACATTTATTACAACTTAATCAACAATGAGCTTGTCTTAAATTCACTTTAAATACAAACCACTTGAAAAGGTAATTCTTATGAGGTGCATCGCACAGGTATCATCTTTAGACACATAAGACTTCTAACACTCTCTCTTTTGTGTGGCGTTCCTCTGTAATAATGTTATTTAAATGTCAGATGGGTATTTGATAACCATTAATTTCACTTTGCAACAGCAAGGGGTTCTTTATATTCACACCGAGGCTAATCGAGCAGAAATTTTGATCCTTTTAAAATGCAGCCAGCAAAGCAAAAAATCTTTTCATGCACTAAATCAGGCGTTGTTTGTAAGGAATAACATTTAAAATGTTTGTAACATTTCATTTTCGCTTTCTCACAAAACATGAAAAACACCATATCCTTATCCATTAATGATTATTAATCAATTCCATATAACCAGGAACTATCTTTTTTCTGTATCACTACTAGAATCAGAAAGTACCAATAATAAATATCAACCTTGTCATTTCAGCTCTGATAGTTGCCTCTCATGCAGATACCGTAACCGGTAATTATCAGTGTACAACAACCAAAAACATCATAGAGGACTGAAACATCGTTTTCATGCAAAATAATAAATCAGATGGGTGCTACATTAAATACTACTACATTGTATTTTGTTACAAACAGGAGAGAAAACTATGTTGCAGGGTATCAAATGAACAGTTTGCCCAAGAGATAACCGATTTCTGTGTACTGTACCTTTTCAATATTGGGGTCTTATAACCTTTCAGCATCTGTAGACTGCATACACGCACAAAGGTATTTTGTGATATAAAAACTCGGATAAAAAATTATATTAAAATTATCCCTGCATTGTGATTGTATTGGATTAAAAAATAGAAACAATATTATTATTAACATTTCTCTCTACCTACAAATATGGCAGGCTGAATCAATTAAAAGCCTTTATCATATTTCCAATACAATCAAGGTTTTTTCCAATTTTCCCCTGCCTAATTGCCTGCCTAATTGATGGCCATAATATTGATAATAAATTATTTCTTGAAATCTAACTAGTTTTGTATATTTCAAAATGTTGGTAACAAACGAATTATTGATATTATTTAAATTAATTAATAGTATATTTATTATTTCTAGTCAGAGTGAAATATTCAAAAATTACATTAGTAACTAGAAATGGAAATGAAATTAGCCTAAATTAGGCAGATTAGGCATGGCATGAATTAGGAAAAATCTCCAATGTATGTATGCATTTTAAAAATAAGAAGGTAAACGGTTTACCTTTTGGATTATTTCTCAGCTTCATTTGATATCTCACATTTGTCCCAAACATGACATGTATATAGTCATATTTGGGTATTATTGTTGTTTACTAAATTGTTTGGGCTCATCATATTTCTAATTTTACTAAGTGAATAATAAGCTGAACAAAAAACTCATATTGGGACAATTCAATTTTCAGCGATTAGTGATGGCTAGCATGATTTTAGTGCCGACTAAGCAAATAGCTTCGATTTGTTCTACCCTGTACTGTTTCCAGATACTTTTGGGGCAGTGTTATTTATTAAAGATTACAATCCTTCACCTGATATGCATTATTTTTACAGTGATGACAAAATCATGTCGGGATCAGCATTGTTCAGTACACGGTTGGGAACAATGGCGCATCAAAAGCACAGCGTGAAATTCTTATGTCCTCTCTCTTGTTCTAGAAGTTTCAAAACTGATACAAATTCCGTGTACTGAACCTTCTTTATTGAGTCAGATAGTTTAGGATTATTTTTGGAAATATTTTAGGGACATTATCAATATGTATTAAGTCAGCGAATAATGATTTCATAATTGATTTGATTTTGTGACATCAGACTGCCATACTGTGTCTTTCACTTGAACAAAAACGCCAATTGTTTCAAAATGAAGAGCCATGTCGGCGGAAAAGTAAGTTCTCTTGTTTTGTAGTTCAATAATTTACAAGTCATAAAATCGAACGTTTCTTAACTTTAAGTTCGCTTCAAAGTTTCGCTGAATAGAATGGTGATTAACCGTGACGAATTGTGGAACAAGTGTAGAATTCAGCCTACTACCTTTTACGTTTAATTAAAAAATACAAATTACATAAAAAAGTGTAGGTGGAGAAAGTGTCTCCGTGTCAGCGTCTCCGCATGAATTTTTTCAAAGGGTGTAGGTGGAGAAAGTGTCTACGCATCAGCATCTCTGCATGATCTTTTTCAAAGGCTCTATGTGGAGAAAGTGTCTCCACATCAGTGTCTCCACATGATCTTTTTCAAAGTGTGTATGTGGAGAAAGTGTCTCCGCATCGGTGTCTCCGCATGAATTTTTTCAAAGGGTCTATGTGGAGAAAGTGTCTCTGCATCAGCATCTCCACATGATTTTTTTCAAAGTGTGTATGTGGAGAAAGTGCCTCCACGTCAGCATCTCCACATGAATTTCTTATTCAAAAGTAAAATTATTCCTTGTTAGTAAACATTACTTCGTTAAAACAGTTTATCTGTGTCCACATCTCTACATATTTAAAGATGAGAGTACAGAAAAGTCATGAAAGCATCTTAAAGTACAATGCATGCATTCTCTATAAATCTTCAATACAATTTTTCGAATACTGTTATAATCAATAGGCTGAAATAGAATGCAATTTGGCATTTTCATTATATGTAAAATGATGTATTGTAAGTGCCTTATATAAAGATGTATTGTTCTGTGGAAAGTTAGCTGTTACAATAACCATAGTGTACTGAAATTCTTTGCCATTTGAAACTTGGTAGGTGTATGTGCAACATATTCCAAAATGTCTATCTATGATGTGAATAAATTATATGAGGATGCGTATAATATAACCTTCAATTGGTCAAAATGGTTGAAACCAGATGTATATAAGTTCCAATTAATATGGCAGGAGTTTAATTCTCCAGTAGAATTACAAATGGGAGTACTCTGCCATTTGTTGCATCCTGTTGTGGTCCATGTACTAGTGACCTGTGGAGTACAGAGCCAGGTAATCTGAATTTATTTTGGATAAATGTCACAGCATCAGGAATAGGAAAGAGTAGAGCACATAAGAAACTTATATCTGAACCCCTTGAGTACATGTGCTCCAACATGCTGGGTACTGACTTCCCTGATTTTGAAGTTAGTCATTTTATGAGAGCAGGTTAGTAAATAAAGTTAGTATTTAAAAGAAATCAAAATATTAATTTAAAAGAAGGAAAATATAATTTAACATAATATACTAAGTAAATTTTATACAATTCTAAAGGTATAGAAGACAAACTTATCTCTACAAATGGGTACTGCATAGTAGTCACTGATGAGGGATACAGAATTTTTGAGGATCTAAAAAGAAAAGATAACAAGCATGAGGGTGACCTTTCCATGTTGAATCAGCATTTTGATGGAGCTGGTGATAAGATGACTCTGGCACAAAGGAGGGAAAGAACAGTCCCCAAAAATGCAACAATCATAGGTGTAAGCCTCCAGCAAGAGGCTTACATATGTGGTTTATCGAATATGGGAAACACAATGTGGAGGAATATTGGCTTTGGGGAAAGATTTCTTGTGACAGCAGCAAAGCCATTCAGGTAAATAAATGGTTTATTAAGATTACAGGCAATTTAATAATGTTTTTCTTGTTTTTAAGGTCAGGAAGATTTATGTCGAAGATTTACTTTATTCACACAGGTTCACTTTGAGGGAAAATAAAATTGCATCCAGAGAGATCTGCCAAATTTAGGATGTAAATCTGATGGGCAAAGTAATGCATGACATCTATGTGCATCACTTTTACAAAGATATAATGTATGAGTTATCACAGGATGCAGAAGAAGTGTACTAAAACATCTGTGAGAAGTACAATGGTCATTTTAATTTAAAGTGGTCAGGTAATTATTAAATATATTTTCTACTACTTATAACCACAATAGGGTTACATATATAATAGTACATACTAATATAGTGCTGTTCCTAATATTCTATTTTTATCTTATTTTAAATAGGATCACAAGAACAGCTTGATGCCTTGGAAAAAGCTGAAATTTCAGTGCAAACTAAAGCACCAGAGTTGATAGGATGGTTGTGCTTTTTAATGTGGATATATGAAAATGGTTACTATATTTATTGGTTACTTTAAAGTCTAATTTATAGTAAATAGTATGCATTTACATTATTGTATAAACTTTTTTACTTTACAATTTAGCTTTCATGTGTGTACATAATGGTGGCACCTTCCACATACCCAAAGTTATACCGAAGAAATATGTGGAAGATGCAGAGGAGTGTGTGAGGGCAAATTAA
>JBCAUI010001073.1:0-10411 GCA_038406195.1 Haplosyllis anthogorgicola
GATCTCCCACTTATATCAAGAGTGTTCGTTGGTGGATCCAGGATTTCCAGGATGGGGGGGGGGGCGCGCGCCCGGCCCGTAAGGGGGGGGGGCGCCAACCCAATTTTCACTTATTTTCGCCCAAAAATCAAGAAAAATTGCATGAAAATGAAGAAAGTTTTGGCCGTGGGGGGGTGGGCACCTCCTATGCCCCCCTAGATCCGCCAATGATATTTTCCCGCACCAAAAATATCGATATATCCGGGTACAACTGTAGTCTTATCAAATTTCATCCGATAGACAAAAAAGAACCCGATATCTCCCCCTCTCTCCGCCACCCCTGCCCTAACTACACACCCTCCCTACCACTAGATTTGCAGAAAAGCATTTCTGGGCATTTTAGACACTTTCTGAAAAAAATCAGTGTATTTTGCTACTGGACTTAGAAAACTCTTGATGTAGTGGAAAGGTTAGAGTAGTCGTGTATTGGACTATACCAGGCCCCGGTATCGACTGTGCTAGATCGGGTATTTTTGATGGATCAGTGTCATCGTGACAGATCTGCTATTTTTCTCTTTTAACACCAGTGTTAAAGTTTTTGCCATTTGAAACGCCCTAATCTCAGCATCTAGAAGGTTTTTTTGAAATAAAATACAGTACAATATATTCTGAACAGCTCCAGATCCAGTTAAACTAATTTTTATTTCAAAATTTCTTCTATTACACAGGAAACTGGCATGAAAATGGCTAATGGAAACAAAATAGAAAAATAAAATAGTTTAACTGAATTTGGTGTAGTATTCTTGCCGGTGGTAACAGAGACAAACAGCTGATTTAAATATGAAACTTTATTTGAGCCTCCATTGCTCCATGCTCGATTCCTATAACCACCAGGGGGCCAAAGGCGTTAGAACGTAAGAGACGTTACTTTACGTTACGATACACTTTACACAACTGAACGATATCGTTACACTGCCTTTGTCCATGTATAGTGGCAATACAAGCTTCATTGTCCCTAATGTGTTAGTGTTAGTGATTTAACACAAATGAAGGGTGTCTGAACTGGATACTTAAACATTAGAGGATAACAAAACACTTTCACTGCAACCTTTGTATTTCATTTTGCGAACAATACAATTTCTCACTGTATCAAATAATGCAGCGTGACATTTTATTGTTTCCAAAATGGTGACCCATTAACAAAAATTTACTCCCATAAAGCAATTGAACAAGCAAAATAATTCTGCCAATTCTACGTTGACCCAGATTCTGATCCCATCGGATATTTCAAGCAGGTTACTGCACCTGTTGCCTGTTCACAGTTCTGAAATGGTCATCTGTTATCAGATGAGGACAAGGATGTTGCGTGCAATGTGCCGGCAAATTAGAAAGAGCCGTGGTGCCATCGTGACTGACCATACCTTTTCTCAGGTAGCAAAGAAATCCTTATGACATCAATTTACTCTAGACGTGTTCAGAAAGTACCTGCATTAAGGAGAGCTTCTTTTTTTTGTGACCATGAAAGTAATCGAACAGCCTCTTGTAAATGTACGTTCCACTTAAAAACATTTTTTATTTCGTTCCTTAATCAGTTGTTTACTTTTGTTATCTTACATTTCTTCGAAGGAGTAAACATATCAGTAAAAATACTCTGGTACAATGTTCCGTTTATATTATTGCCTTGTGCAATTGTTTTATGTATCTGTACGAAATCCGGTAAAATTTCGGGTTGGCAGCAGAACCTGATCTGAAAATAAGGTTTGCCCAAACCAAAGTGAACGAAAGGTTTTAAAACACGGTCATTTTGGCATCTTGTCACCATCTTTCGCAAAACACTTTTGTCGAGGTCAAATGTTTGAACTATGACATTACACAAAAATCTTATCAATTCTGTACATAAGGATACTGTACATAAGGATACATAAAGGAGCTCCCAAAAGGTACCGTGTTAAAGTTCCATACAGTTTTTGTGTACTGTTACCCGAATCCATCAAGTTAAGTTTCATTTGAATATGGATTACTCTGGTAATGAATTAACACTATTTTTTCTCAAATAAATTGATGGTGAATATACTACACCTTTTATGAGGATCAAAAATGATTAATTTTCCTTTAATATTTCATGGAGACTGAGAGTAAAATCAATAACCGATAATATACAGTAATCAAGGGTAGAAAACTTCTGCTTTATAAACAAAGAGCATAAGTCTTTATCTTCTACTCTCATCTTTCATGTTGAACTTGGATCTCAGTTGAAAAGCTCAGTAGGGTAACTGCATGAGCTACTTTGTAATATGGACATCTACGTTGAAAATTGTCACGTCAATTGAGGATCTTGTGAGTCAATCAGATCCGTCATTTATATCCATCATAAGGATTAGGAATGTCACCCACGTGGAATATAGAAATCCGATTACATAGATCTATTACATAGATCGGTTTGTCGAACGGTTTGTCGTGGAAGGTATTAGTGTGTCTTTTATATGTTCCCAATGATTGTGTTAACGGATTCAAGAGTAATTGATTTTCAATAGAAACTCTTCTCTATACTAGAGCCAATCTAAATATCCTTTAAAAGTCATATGTTCGACCAATTCAACCGGTAAACTTGTAGCATTTGGCAATATTTTAGTAGCTTTCTTTTGGTGATATTGTTGTTCTCGAACATTCACACGAAAGAATTTCTGCAATCAGGCAAATTTTAGTTTTGCGTGATATATCTAACAAGTAAGTAAAAACTTTCTGTAGTTTTGTAGACATAAGTCAGAGTTAAAAATTAATAATATTACCTGTACTACTATTCATGATGCAGATTCTGTCACAAAGCACTCAGACTCTACTTATAACAGATTCCATGAATGCACGCGAAATAACTAGAACTGACGTTTGAGGGTATCTTGGCAAAATTAAATTTGTTACTCAAGAATTGTATCGTCTGCAGTTCTGATTTAGTTAACAAATAATAACGAAATGAAGTCAAATAAAGCGGCAATAAGAATACATGAAGCATTTGATTATTTTGTGTTCTGTGATTCAGACATCTTCAGCGGATCGCATCTGTAGCTCAAGTGTAATCAGCTTTTGTAAAACATGAAACAAAACTTCACCATCTCCACCTACTAAAATCTAGAAAACCACTCTTTACAAAATGACAATTTTTTATCCATATTAATTTTGAGATTCCCAAAGTGAAATTTCCTTTATAACTTTTATGAACAATAGAAATTAATGTTGTTTTGCCAAGTAAAGACGTAACGTGGAATGCTATTGTTTGCAAAATGCTAAACAGAGCTAATGATTTGTGTTTATGTTCGTATCATATTTTCGCTTCGTTTAGTTTGACTACTAAACGCAGAATATGAACAAAGGTAACACATCTAAGTATTTTTTTTCTGTGAACGATAGGACTGTACGCTGTTTATTTCTCTGGAACAAAAGGACAGCATAAATTGTTATTGTTACCAAAATGAAGAACCATCAATAAAAAATTTCTTCTCAGTTAGTCTTTACACGCACTTGCATGTTTTATGTGAGTTACAAATCGTACATCATCATTAATTTACTTTTTATTTTTATTTTAGCATTTATGCTTTTAACCCCCCCCCCCCGCCCCCGGAAGTGAAACGTGTCATGAATTGCTTGGTTCCAGTCGCATGGGTATATGATCCGATGTAGCTTAATAATCGGTTTGCATGCAACATCTACAACCTGTTGCAGACTAGGTGACTCTGTGGACTCCATTGATTATTTGTACTTATTTGCCGCAATTCACGAATGTACTTGCTTAATTCTGCTTTGCTTAATTTTGTGTAGGAATTGTAAGCAAGCTTAACCATTTTCTTGCTAAATTTCAGCCTCATAATTCACCAACACTTTTGTTAAGCAAAGGTGTAATTTTATGTAACCTTGTTTCCTATTGGTCAATACCAGTAAAATGCTTAATTTCACATGTAAAATTAAGAATTTACATGTAAGCAAAGGTGAAAATTTTAAGCTACCTTGTACCTTGCTTAAAATTACAATTTTACTGAAATTTAAAATGTTTCATGAATACAAAATTATGAAATATTCTATAATTAAGCACAGATAAAGAAAATTTGTGCTTAATTTCCAATGGTGAATTGCGGCAATTATCTCTTCATCATTTCTTATTGCTTGTCACAAATATAACGCAGATTATTTGATTGAAGCCAAATGCGGAGACAAAAGACCAGATTTTTTATGATATCGTGTGGTTTAGGACAGATAGTGTGTAATTCGTTAAAAGTTTTTCCTTAATACCATAAAGAGACCTTCGCACCTGTTGACTGAAACTCCACAGTTAATAGTTTTACAGCTCAAAGTGGCCAGTTGCCATCAGCCTTATCTGTGCATGGACATTGCATGCAATGTGTCGGCAAGGTAGAACAACTCGTGGTGCCATTAGGACTGACCCGCAAACTCTCTCTCAGGTAGCACAAAAATATTCGAGGTTTGTCTTCAGTTCGTTTCACTATCTCAGTCAGGTATGGGTAGCTTGATTAAGGAATGATACTTGATCCGTAGAGAAAATATCTATAATAGCAATGAAGTCTCTGAAGTTTCTGAATATTACAAAATTTCTAAAGGCTAGATTTTCTTGCACGTTCCATGTTGCTTGTATTCTAGGGAACATAACCTTGTTGAATGCATATTTGTGTGAACTGGAATGGTCTAGAGATTTCGTTGTTGTCAGAAGAGTAAGATAAATTATTTCGCGAGAACCGTAATGGATGATGTCTGAAGGTCCCTATTCAGCAAGGATGCCATGTTCATCAGAGAACCCCTTTACTTTTACTGCAACATTAACTTTTGACTGGGAATCGGACTCATGGTAAATGGATCGGAAAGAAAGAAGTAGAAATGTTGGCCTGTTCAAGCTGTCCCGTAGTTTATTACAATTCCATCGAACTCAACAATGCTCTTAAACAATTCTCTCCGCAACAAAGATAATTCTCCTTTTGCCGAAGGAGTAACAGTGGATTTTACCCTGGTTATGATGTTGGAAGGCATTAGTGGCCTGCTTTTTACAGGAATTTCAGCCTGCAAGGACTTTGAGTACTCTTCCTGTTGCAATGATAGACTAAAACCATGTTGAAAAAGTATAGTACGTTGATCTTTAATGTCAACAGTCTAGAAAGAACTGACAATACAGATTCACTTACAGGCAAATTTCGTAGTGTTAATACACTTTCATAACATAACAAAACTTTAAACTAGCAATATAAACCTGTAAAAACATGAAGCTGATTCCCTTACCTGTATGAGAAACTGTCACTACAACATTTTTTCATGTTGTTAAAGAGTTGTAAAACACCAATCGTGCGTGATTAGTTTAGCCTTTTGTATAAATGCAGTGATTATGGGTTTTAGAAGATATACACGAAGAGTTGCAATGATGCTTTTGGCCCATTTGGCATAATTGCCAAAGAGCCTACAGAATCATGAATTGTCCGTCGTCCGTCGTTGTCGTCGTCGTTGTCTGTGCACAGCTACCCTGAGCACACTATTGATCATAGAGACTTCATATCTTACACACATATGCACCTATGTACCTTCTCAAAGCCTAGCAAAAATTATGTTGCTGTGACCATTATTCCCTGTAAAAATTATATTGATGCCACCTTTATTTGCAGTTTGGCAGCCATATTTGTGTTTTGACATGGGTCACTTATTTGGCATTTGATCTTAAATGCTTTATTTGTATCCATTATTGTAACTTATATATCTCAGTTTTTGATAATGCCAAATGAGCTCAGGTCCATCTGGACCTATTTTTTCGCGTAGTGACAAAGTGATTAGAAATGATGTATCTACAAATATGTACTGTACCAAGAAATAATTATATGAAACCTCACAGAAGGTGGATATTTACCAAAAATGCGGACAATGCTACATATTTTCCAAAATATTACATTCTTAATAATATGTTGCACCCCAGTGTTGCACACACGTGTAAAACTGCGATTATTTCTAAAAATATTTACCACATAATAGAGCTTGCTACATAATAGAAATTGAATACCATGCAGAGTTATTACCCTAATGAGGTTGTAACTCTCGGGATTTTATGCGTTTTTCCTGACAAATGTATGTAAATCATGATCGATTTCACTGCGAAGGATATTATCACTGACGGCGACGATATTGATGTCTCCGTGGTGTCTTCGGTATTATATTGTTACGGAAATGTGGCCTAAAGTAATTGAGTTCCATCTCACTTCACTGAGGAACTCTACAATATATTCATCAATTTACATATGTACTCAGATAAGGTTCATTTCTGTCACATTTAGGTAATATGTCGTTTAAGGTAAACATCAAGGATCAATATTGACAACCCGAGAATTGTAATCGTTAGCTTTCATGGGTAAGTACCATATATGACAGAACTTCAACCACCGAGTAAAGATAAACACGACTTTTATCACCTCTTTACTCTTAATACTTAGCTTTCTGTCAAGTTGCCCTGCTCACTAATTATGAGGCAAACTGCTTACACACGCCTCAAAAAGGATGTAAAAAGCAGCATTTGGAGAAATAAAAAGATGGTGCCAATATTCATTTGCCTCTTATCTCCGGGATCGTTCTGCACTAGTGAAAACTAGAAAAATGTCACAGAGTATTGAACAATCATGTTCATTATCGTGTATTAAAACTGATCAATCAAACAACGGTTTGAAGCGTAACCTCAGTGCGCAAATGTGTGTACATGTTATACTAATTGGAGCATAATATTCCCAGGTGGTCGGTTTAAATGTCATGAGCAACCTTATCGTAACCGGACTTAACATTTATGTCTGTTTCATGAGCGCAGCACCAAAAACACTTTTTTTTTTCTTTTCGTGAACAAGCATTGGCGGATCTAGGGGGGTGGCGGGAGGCGCCCCCCCCCTACGGCCCAAAATTTCTTCGTTTTCATGCAGTTTTTGGGAATTTTTGCGCAAAAATCGGGTAAAAATTGGGGCGCCCCAAGGTTGGCGCCCCCCTACGAGAAATCCTGGATCCGCCGATGCAAATGCTTGAGGAGGCAATTTTACACTTCATGGAAACATTTTAAGCGAATACGGTTTAATTCGGATGAAATTTGGAATGAACTAAAGATGATATCAACGTTACGTTACTGGTTTTAAAAAAAAATCCTGTAGAATTCTAGTACTGTGATTGATGTTGAAATTATTCTGACCTTGAAATATTGTATTAAAATTTGTTGCCCCACATTCAGGCCCTGGAGACACATTGAGCAAGACCCACACCCACTGGCGCCATTTACTTTGTGAATTCTGCAACTTTGTTTGACTTTTAAAGTTGTGAAAGTGTTTAATGGCAAGATTGGCATTTTGGTTAAATTGAGGGGTTCATCTTTCCTAATTGAAAAGAAACCGCTCAAACAATAAGCAGCGCTTACAAAACAAAATTCTCTCCATGTTTGAGAGAAAGCGGGAACACTAAATTTTACAATGGGTTTGCCTTCGCAACTTTTAGCTATCAATAATAAACTTATTTAACGTAGGAAGTGTATCTAATAGTGGTGTTAATGTACCATATGTACAAAATAGAATCCCGTTTGAAAGTGCTATTGTTTGTACAGAAAATGTAAGATATTGTGTTTTGAATTTAAGCATTACTCAAACATAAAACAGAAGTTATATAGTGTTCTACGTCTTAGATGATCGTTTCTTGTTCTCTTGTTTTATATGGACTTTGAATTTAAGACTGATAAAAGTTTTTCTTCATACAAAATTCATGAAGTTCAATATCTTTCATTTAAACACTACTATTTATGATGGGTTTAATGACGGATCAGTGTCTTTCAGGCTTTACATAACATGTCAAATCACAATAAAAATTCCCTTAACATAGTGGATCCAGGGGGGACGAGTTTTTAAATAGAGAAATCTGTTTTTACCAATTCCGTGAAAAGCACGGGTGTCAACTAGTCTTTTTACTGAAGACATGGTTACTCTAAGAAGGAGACTCAGCCCTGAATATCACACGGATGAAAAAACATTTTATCACCAATTATTAGAATTGCAGGTATTTTGTGTTACTAAACAAATTAATTGGTTAACGCAGGGTAACACGCTGACGTCGTAATCACGGACTTGGGGATTCCAGCTAGACCGCCAAGCTATTCAGAATAAAAATTGCATCACCAACCGAACTGTTTGCAATCAGCAAATATAACAAAGGAAATTTTATTTCGTTTGTGAGCTGGGGCTATAATTTAATCATTAGTTTTTCAAATTAATTTCATAAGGCGATTAAATTTTTTTATTAAGAACTTTATACAACATAGGAAGAAATGCAATCATTTCCGGAAACAATGGAGACACCTTATGTTGTTGGTTGTGTGGAAAGCATAGTGGAAAGTTCCATTGTTCTGAAAATGAATAATTGTTTCTGAGCATAAGATAAAGTGATACATAATTTTAACCGCAAGGATTTTGCTTTACACTAGATACGGGAAAATCTAATTAATTTTGAAATGTTTGAAACAAAAGAATTTACTTCTGCGCTATTGACGCGAACCCCCCCCCCCCACAATTCTATTGCATCACACTTGATAAAGTTCTCTTAATCTGGAATTACAATGTGGTTAAATGACATCTCGAAAACACTAGGTTTTAAAGGGGTGTAGATCAACTGCATAATGCGAAAATTTCAGACGAAGATTAGCTTTTGGGCGACTGTTTTTGCAAGAAAATGTTTTTATTCGCCTTGTTGATTATTACGTTGTTGAATGTATCTTACCAAAAATAAGGGTTCACCGTTCCACAATGTAAAAAAGTGGTCTGAAGAATCTTGTTCGAGTTGAGACTGTTATGGAGATAATTTCAACGTGAGTTTGCAGATAACCGAGCTCCCGTTAAATTTCAAAAGTGACTCACTTCAAATCTCTCCTTCAGAGATCAATGTACCATTTAGGATCAATACAAGTTTCATGTAAATTAATCCATTGATTGGTGAAAACAATAAGTAAACCTTAGTTCACACATTACATTAATGACTCACGCAGCTCTAATAAACGCACCGATCGTTTCGAACGTGGAACCATGACCTACAAGGATTATGTAGTAATTACAAGAGCGAGTACATTAAGATCTTTCATCATAAGCAGAAAATTAATACAAATATTAAATCAACCATACAAAGAACAACATGCATTTACGGAGGACTTCACAGACTTAATACCAGACGTATTTCTTGATTAAAAAGTGAAAGAGATTTCTTTAATCATAAGGTTTTCTTTGATCATACACCAAGTATAAAGACCAACAAGTAAAGATGATTAATGTTACATTAGAAAGAAACCACATCCAAATAAATACTGAACTTCTGGGGGGCAAAATAGGTCATCGTCCTTTTCCCTCGTCAGTAGCAAATTCAAGGAGATTTTTTGCCGACGGGAGGCCCGCTGTTAAATCATTTATCTTCGATCATTGGCACTTATTAAGGTCATTGCCTTTCTAGTGGCGTGTATCCACTTCGCTTTCTTTTAATTTAGTTCATGGTATCTTGTAGCAAAGAAATTATTATGAAAAAAATGAGAGAATATCTTGTCGTATGCGTTACGACGCCCTCAGATACTTTTTTTTGCACAACAAGTGATTTTATATCTTCCAGGAAACGAACTTTCAAGGAATTTTCAACGAATTTCAACAAAAATGCCAATTCAATTTCCTTGGTTTGATCTCATTTCGATGCCACGAATATCGCAGCATACCAAAAATAAAATCAAGATGACGTAATTTTAGTGCTATTTTCAAGTCCGCTTTTAAAGTAATTACTTTAAGGTTATTACCTCGGAAATTTAATAAACAATGTTAGTGACTCTCAGAGTTGTCTTTGGCCTTCGTGTTGTACTGTTGTACAATCCATTATGATGATAAATTGTTCTGCGCAAATAAGGTTCCATTCTGGATTGATCACTTACGCCTCATGACAAACTTTCGTGCGTGTGCAGCTAAACCTGGGAAAAGTTTTTTCTTGTTTGAAAAGTTCTTGCAGACTACTGAGTAAATCCTTTGGAGCTAAATAACCCTGATTTGTAAGGTTACTAATAGTCACAAGGTAATTTAAGCAGGTGCCGAAGACATTTGGTAGTTTTGGCCGATGTTCAAATCCAAACACGTACGGTACACGGAATTTGTATCAGTTTCGAAACGTCCAGAACAAAAGAAAGGTCATAAGAATTTCACGCTGTGCTTTTGATGCGCCATTGTTCCCAAACTAATACAAATTCCGTGTACTGTTCCTTTCTATTCGTCTTTTCGTTTTCAAAAGCATATTTTTGAAATGCATCTTCTTCACGAAAGGAAATGTTCAGTTAATATTCATTTCACTGAAGTATACTTTCTTTCAAATGTGTTATCCACATTTGCCGATACAGATAAAATTGATGACTATTATT
>JBCAUI010001084.1:0-10411 GCA_038406195.1 Haplosyllis anthogorgicola
GCACAAACAAGGTATTGTAGATGAATTTATTTTCTCTTCAATAAACAGACAGCCTGAGGAATATTTATTTCTTTGTAAATGAAAAGGTTCAGAGTCAGGCAATGTGATTGTGGCTTTGAGAAATTGTTCTCACTTATTAAGCCCTGCTTGATAAGATGTGACTTTGAAGCTCAATTGCAAGTCAATGCAAGTCCAAATAGGGGAACAGTAGGTCCCTTGAAAATGACATATGTGGGAGAAACAAATTTTATTCCATGTGATAAATTATAACATTTCGTTATATTGAGTGGGTCCCAATTTTACATCATTATGGTTAAAGAAATAGCACAACTTGCAGCGTTACGGTTAGTTGGTTTGAATCTAAAGAAGTTGGCGAAATAAAATTTCAGCCCACCCATACTGACTGCTGTGTTAGTTTATCGAGACAGTTCGATATCCTGTTTAATTCCATCGAAAATTTTGCACCAAAAATATCGACTTATCCGGGGACGAGTGAACATGCATGTGGCCACAATTACCTCAGTTCGGAATCGACGACAGCAGACAGATCATCAGCCGCGCCCATCTTACATGTACCCACAGGATGGTACATGGATAGCGTGTTCTCCCGCACAAAACACTGCCAATACAGGTCACTGTCGTACTTATAATCCTTACACTTTGGATGCATAATCTTCCTTATTTGAGCACCGACTGCCTTCAAAGATTTGGTGCCAATGAAAGCTTGAGCTAGTCTTATGCCTGGAATAGAAATGAAAACTTCAATGAGGATTCCGTGTATTTAAAACATCAAAACACTAAGGGATGTCTTCTTTGAAGTTGATACATAGGGATTCGCTAGATTTTGGCCCCTTCTGTTGTTGTGGATTGTCTGATTTACCTCAGTGACTAATGTTTCATTTGTTTCAGTTTTTTAAAACTTTCTTTTATTGTCTTGCAAACATGAATCTTATGAAGTACCTTTGAAAGTAGATATCAGTTAGAAGTATAGCTTTAAGGCATAAAACTCCTATGCAGTGTATGAACATATTCACTTGTTTTGAGTGGAAAAAAAGACTGGTTGAATGCGATGACCCCAACGTGACTATGATGACTGAGTCCCTTAGTCCAAAACGGAAAACACCAGTGGTTCAACCACAGAGCCTTGTGGCACACGAAGAAATCTTTACTACTAAAGCTATGGTCGGGGCTGATAGCTTATCGGTGATCACTGATAGTTGGCTCTGTGCCAGTACAAGTGTGTGTAGCTGTGAGAGTACTCTACTTACACATGCGACAGCACCAAGATCCCAAGATTCACTGACCGGGCTTGCAATTTTAAATAGTGAAAAAAAACCAAACACGATCACTTACCATCCACAAGAACATCAACGTCTTGTTTCTCTGCCAGGTAGTTGGGATCTATGAGTGGCGAGTCGAAAGGATCAGTGGAGCGGAGACGTAGCGTTCCGTTACTCTTTGGGTGAAGTAACACGGGCAGTAACATCATTCCGTTACGGTTCTCCATCTTGCGGTGAATCTCTGCATAAATCTAAAATAAATAATATATTGCAGTAAAGTGTGTGTGAAGAGAAAGGTCAGAATTGCAAGAAAATTTTTTCGCTTGGCAGTCTTTTGCTTGAAACAGAAAAATATACAATAGATTTTGTGCGTGCGTTTATCCACGGGGTGAGGAAGTTTTACCTCAGGTTCCATATTAAGCTTTAGTCGGTTCGCTCTCGTCGAGTCTTGTTCCCTACCGATCACAAACGTGTACGGAAAGAAGAGCAGTTGTATGAACGGGTACTCGATATCCGGCGGCTGGTCCTTGGAACGAAAAAATCCTACACCTTCAATACCTCCTGATGTCAATAATCCTGAAGTAAAATTTAACACAAGTTTTTATGTTGATTCCATCAAGTTGTTACAAGAAACGAATCAATAAAGAAAATTTTGATCTCTCCTATACTGCTTGAAGAGTGGGGATACTAAATGTACTTTCATAAAAGAGTAAGATTTACCATAATACGCGGGCTGTCTGAATTGAACTGCAGTTCAATGCGTTGCAGCGACTGGCAGCAATGCAAAGGAAAAAACACTTGCACCGAATTCTGTTAGCTTCGAACCAACGACTTACCTTGACCGAAGATATAGTAATCAAGCACAGACCAAATGGACTTCGCTTTTTCGATAACAATTCCAATCGGTTCATCCACTTCGAAGATGGGGTTATCTACAAAAATGTGATCTTGTAGGTTGTCTCCAACAGGTAAGTCCGCAAGTACCGGAATCTGAGAAAACAAATAAATATACTAGACAAATAAACAAAAACCAGAAGCATCAAATTCACACTTTCTGTACAGAGCTGGTACGAAGTGACACACACGGACACGCACATTGAATGCACATACACTCGTCCCCGGATATATCGATATTTTTGGTGCGGAAAAATGGCATCGATATAAGCGGGATATCGATATAAGCGGAACAAATATCTACATATTTTAATTGTCTGGCTGCAAGAGATTGTATTGATATAAGCGGGATATCGATATAAGCGATATCGATATATCCGGGGAGGAGTGTAGTATAATTTAGTGATCAACCAGTTTTGGGGCCAACTTTGGGGCCCTAGCACCTCAAAGACGCTAAAATTAGATTGTAATTTATAAAAAAAATTCAGCCTCACTTTACTCGGCATAACATTTTAGAATAATTTTCGCGAAATATTTTCAGCCTCACTGCACTCGGCATCATTTTCATTACAATGTCTCAAAAAATTTTCATAATAATGAACAAATTTACCTTTAAACTTTCAAGATGATCCTTCGGTCCTATTCCCGATAGCATCAATATCTGCGGGGATCCGACTGTGCCAGCCGACAGTATAACTTCTCTACGAGCCCGCGCCTGCTGCTTTGTACCGTTTCTGATGTACTCAACACCTATTGCTCTGTTGCCTTTAAACAATAACTGTAAAAAAAAATGAAATTTATCATCAAAACCTTTTGTGTAACGTCACTGTAACTGGGACAAAATCTATTCTGTACCCGAATAATCTGATGCATCTGACATTGAATAGATAGAATTATTCATATTATCCGATAATTCGCTATCGAATTATCCATAGACATGTGTATGAACTTTAGCCTTGTTGTAATCGACTCCATGTACAAAGGATTCTGTATGTAACATACCCTAGTGACGTGAGCCATGGTGGCCACATGTAGATTCGGTCTGTCCATAACCGGGCGCAGAAACGCTTTTGCCGTACTTGCCCTGGAACCTCGCAGTGTTGTCAGCTGAGGTCTCATCACTCCTACAAATATCATAAAATGAACAGCGCATATTCTTAACCCTTAATGCATGTCCAGTTACAGTCTAACGCCACCTCTTTAGTGTCAACCTCATTGGCTTTAACGTTACACTGTTACGTAGGTGCGTTAAGGACGGTGCACTAAGCCCACTGGCCAACCTTGAAAAATTAAAACTAATTGACAGTGTCACCTTAGTCTAAAGCAGAGACAAGCATACGATTGCATACGATTGCCAACAAAAAAACTTTTTAAATGTCACCAAAAGATTTACACGTTTGTTTTATACTAAGCTGAAAACTTTTGAAATTGTAATGCATAATACCCATGTTATGGCAAACAAACTGAGAATACATGTTCACTGTTACCAATTTGTTCTTCCGCGTTGAGATCCAACTCTTCGTAACCTAATTCTTCCGCCGCACGTAAAAATGCGTATGTCGCTTTTGGTGTCGCAAATGAATCGGAAACACTCATTGGTCCATCCTTACCATGGAAACCTGTAACCATGGAGAAAGATTATGATAAAAATTGGAACCATTGCTACAGGTAAACTCATGATTTGCCTGTAATTTTTTTTACAGGGAATGAAGTTTCTAGATCCAGAAACAACAAAGCAGACTGACAAAGCTTTACTCAGACAGAATGATGAACATGACTGAAAACTCCGCACCAGAGATTTCCGTAAAAATCTTACAGAACTGCCTCGGACGAAGAATGGCCCCACAAAAACCTTAAAAACAAACAAATCTTTTACTGCTTTACCTGAGTTGAGGTATATTTTGTTCTTGTTGGCCTCGCTCTTCATGAAGTACGGCAGGACCTCGTCGTAGCTCCAGCCCTCACACCCGTTCTGCGCCCACTCGTCATAATCCTTAATGTTTCCCCTGATGTACAACATCATGTTGATACTGGATGAACCTCCCAACAGCTTCCCGCGCGGCCAGTTTGCTTTCTGAAAATGTACAATTATTATTGCTGACTGACTCTAAGTCAGGTATTGCCGTTTTAGATCTTTAAAACGTCCATACTTATAACTATTGGGCTTGAATAAAGGTGGTGGCCACTGGCACGTATGGCTAACTGTCTGCTTGCTTTACACCCCCACACAGTGTTTACCCAAATAAGCAAATGCTGGGCGAAGTGTTTTCAGAGATCCCAGGTACAACAAGCAGTTAATGTGCTGGCGTAAAGGACCGCAATGATCATGATCATAATGTGCTTGTCAACTGCGCTGACCCTTGTCCCAAATCTAAAAGGTCAGTACCTGTGGCCCCACAAGCAGTGAATAAAATCATACCATTGCTGTACATTTTCATTTCTAAATCAACATTTTGGAATCTCACTGACTTATTAACATTCGAATACGTCACGATTTTAAAATAAAACCATCCTTATATTTTTAGAGTATTTTCTTCCATACATAGCGATCAATCAGTTTAAAGGTTAAAGGTCAACTTAAAACCGTAAGTAAGCAGATTTGTCCTCTTGTGTATTGATTCGTCCACAGCTTACTATGACATGGAACGTACCGTGCTGACAGTGGATGATCCTCCATGAAGCCGCACGAGTGAATTACGAGTTCTTTTTTACGAACTTCTCAATAGTGATCGAATTGCTTCGAATTGCCGGCAAAAAAGTTGCACCTTATTTGTGCATGTTATCTTCATCGTTTGCAGTGTTGAACCTGTTATGCATTGGTGGATCCAGGCCACCGTAAATTACATCCCAAAATTTCTTCATTTTCATGCAGTTTTCTTGCGATTTTCACGCAAAACACGGGTTAAAATTAGGGCGGCTCAAGATTGGTGCCATCCTTACGAGAAATCCTGGATCTGTCAGTGGTATGTGCAGTATGTGTGGTATGTCTCAAAAATGCGTGTGCCCACACACCAGCGCAGACCCAAAGAAACTACTCAGATATCAAGTAAGGTCATGAAGAATTGCAAGACATACCTGATCAATGAGTGAGCTGCATGCATAAGTCTGTATGAGACGTACCTTATCAATGAGTGAGCTGCAGGTGTAAGTCTGTATGAGACGTACCTGATCAATGAGTGAGCTGCATGTGTAAGTCTGTATGAGATGTACCTGATCAATGAGTGAGCTGCAGGTGTAAGTCTGTATGAGACATTCCTGAACAATGAGTGAGCTGCATGTGTAAGTCTGTATGAGATGTACCTGATCAACAAGTGAGCCGCACATGTAAGTCTGTATGAGACATACCTGATCAATAAGTGAGCTGCACATGTAAGTCTGTATGAGACATACCTGATCAATGAGTGAGCTGCACATGTAAGTCTGTATGAGACGTACCTGATCAATGAGTGAGCTGCAAGTGTAAGTCTGTATGAGACATACCTGATCAATGAGTGAACCACACCTGTAAGTTTGTATGAGACATACCTGATCAATGAGTGAGCTGCATGTGTAAGTCTGTATGAGACATACCTGATCAATGAGTGAGCTGCATGTGTAAGTCTGTCTGAGATGTACCTGATCAATGAGTGAGCTGCATGTGTAAGTCTGTATGAGACGTACCTGATCAATGAGTGAACCGCACGCGTAAGTCTGAGGTTCCGTCTGGAACTGCCAGTCCGTGTCCGTTTTCTGCAACTGCGGACTCATCAGTGGAATGTCCGTCATGTGGTACTCAGTGTCCTCGTCTCCAGCCTCAATCAGCGCCACCTTAATCTTCGGATCCGCGGAAAGACGATTCGCCAACACGCACCCGGCCGTGCCTCCGCCCACTACAAACATAAATGTTACGGTCATTTGGTCGCATATCTATCGAATGTACACCGTCCCCAGATAACTTGATCTCACACAAGTAAATATCTTTAATAATTCGATCCAAATTTTTGCTTCACTCCTCATTGACCCCCATGTTCGAATTTTACTCTGATAATTCGATATCGCATTTAATTTGATTGAAAATTCCGCATCAAATATACCAAATTATCAAGGTATGTGTGTACATTGGCAGATCCACGGTGGGGGACAGCGATGCTATGTATCCTCCCAATGACCGCAATTTATTTTCATTTTCATGGGGATTTGTAATAAAATATTAGTGTGCACTGCTTCCAACCACCTTCCCTCACTCACTAAGTCAGTAAGCACCTTCACCTTTACATTACTATTACACCGTTCGAACATGTACTGTCGCATGCAAGAACTGAGCACAATTAATTCGCGTGCAATTTAGATGAAAATACTTAACTTACCTATGATATAGTCAAAGTAGCTGTCCAGCTTCCGTGAAATGTAATGTTTCGTCGGCCAATGCTGCCATATGAGACCGGCCATCGCCAGCATGACGGTTACAGCCAAGAGACCCGTGGCAAACGACATACTCCTTCAGTGACGGCTGTATGTGCAATAATGTCAGTACATGTACATGTAGTAGTTACTGTATAACCTCCTGCTTCACTGATGTGCAGTGTTAATGCTGGTATAAACTTCTAGAGGATACATGTTATGAGAGTAATTTTCCGCATCGTGTATGTGGCACTGAATGTCAAAAGTTCTATCAGCTATGTGGTACTGGGCCTACTTTTTAAAAAAGAATTGTTTGGTTATTCAATTGTCAAATACCACTGTCCTGAAAGAAATTTAGCTTCGTCCTTAATTTTAATAAAGACCTACCCCAAATAATATTGGTATTATTTCATGTAATTTTTTCACATTATCTTGTTTCAACTGTCTTTTTTCTGCATCAAAGAAATTTGTCTTCCGAACCTAGGGTATGGACTAAGCTGAATTTCACTTTTGGTGACTGCAAGTCGGTCATGTGAGACAATTTTTTCTGCAGAAGCTGTGCTATTTCCTAGTGCACAGCATAACATAGCATAACAATGGTGGGCTATTTCCTAGAGTCCGGCATTGCATTTGGCAATTAGCCATGATAACCCTTTAATTTTAATTACTTGCTCGAGTAGTCAATATTCTTATGAAAGAAACTTTAATTTACTTAATAGCCATTAAGTTGAAAAGACACTGACCTTTCCAGTACAACCGAATCGGACAGAAAACGCAGAGGAACTGATTATCGCTCAATTAGACCAGAGGTGAGTCCACACTCAGAAGCAGTGATTATTGTACGTACACGCCTTAAGTTTCTACCCCTTTTGACCAAGATTTACACCAGTATAAGAAGAGACACCTAGGTGTCTTAAAGACTCTTTAAGCAAATTGATCTCTTGCTACACACAGCACAACCTAATAACTAAATATTTTTTCCTCTAATAAATTAGGAGTTACCAGGTTCTAAGCGGGCAAATGACAATTGGTTTTAAAACTGTTTGGTATGGCCTCCACTTACTACTGGGTGTGATGATCTTACAAAAACTGGGGGTTTTTCTTCTTTTTTTCAAATCTCTATTTTCTCAATTGCATAAATTTGTACTAATGTAAGGTTTTAACTTATTTAATCTGCTTTAACACCCGGTAGTAAACCTCCCCTTGTAGCCATCCTCGGATCTTTATGCAACTAAATTGATTTTGAAGTGTTTAGAAAAGACATGAGAGTATTTAGTAGCATAAAGATCAACCTCCACCTGAAACCTTCTCTGAATACAGTGACCTTACTACGGAGAGACCTCCCCATTGAGCGGCCATTCCTACAGACCAACCACCAAGTTACTCCATTCTAAAAGACATGTAGGCAAGAAAAGTCTTCCTACAGAGCAGTCATTCCTTCTGAGAGGCCACTTATCTAGCCTGAACCAGGTGGTAGCTCTGTAGGAAGGTCACTGTATTGTAAATTGACCCAGTATATTGTTCTGCACGAAAAGTACACTTGTCCCCAGATAACTCGGTGTGTAAGATGCGGAAATTTTGATCGAATTAAACGGGATATCAAATTAGCAGAGTAGAATACCACTGGTGAATATGGATTGATGAAGAAACTGTAATCGAATTATCAGGGATATCAATTAATCCTACATCGAATTCGGGGACAGGTGTGTCAAGTGTTTGGAACATAAATTTGATTTTACATTTCGTGACAGCAGACACTGGCGTAAAAGCGTTCAATAAAAGGACAAGGATTTTGCCATCACGGGCCATATACAGCAGAACTTGTCTTGAGTGACACCTGTCTTGAACGACATCAGGTCTTTTTCACAGAATACAACTTGTTTAAAAAAAAGTTTAAATGACCCCGTCCCGGGCAACACCCTGCCTTTTACGATCCTTTTCGCACGGCAAAGGTCAGTGTCGCTCAAGACAAGTTCTACTGTATTACAAACATATTTCATCTAAGATAACAAAATACTAAAATAAAAGTTCTGTCCAAAGATCTCTGATAAATTTATTAAAAAACACCTCATTCAATAGTCTCAATAGTACAAAACGTTTGTGTTCATCTATGTAACAGTGGAAATGCTTCATGTAATCTTTACAAATAAGTTAGTAGTATAATAAGTGCGTTTATACCAATAAAGTTACATGTAATTAACTTCACGAAATATCGTACCGTAAATTCTAAAAGCATGGTGCATGTGCGATCGACATATGAAGTTAAATATCAAAGTTACGCCTTCTAAGCTTCTGAAGCTGCTGAAGTAGGGAGCAGGGCAGGGACAGTCTTCTGCCAACTTCAGTGGTAAAAGTGTCGAGGTTATGAGTGAAAAAGATTCATGTAACAGCTGAAAAAGGGAATGCACCTCAAACGGGGCATGCATCATGTTTTGAGCATTTACTATACATTATGTAGATCCCCTCTTTTCCCCCAACAGCCACAGTAATGAGCTGTCATTTTATGTGAATAACAAATATAAAATACGCGTACTCATTTTCAGGCTTTTAGGGTTTGGCTACATTTTTAACTACATGTTTACAAGCTGGAGATCAATTGCACAATATGATCAGTTACCCACTTCACAAATTTGTTACAAAAGTGTACTGTAAATATCGTAATAGACGTACATGCCCTGTTAACACGCGTGCACTTTTCAAGTTTGTCAGCTGCCACTTCAACCGGTACAAATGGTTTTTTTTTGGAAGTAGAAATCTTCATAAAGACATATACCGTATTGTGCCGATATAAGGCGCATGCGCGAGGCACATATCTTTACATATGCACTTTAATTAAAAATAGCTTGGACTTAAATCTGACACACCCCTTTTTTCTGTCACATGTCTCAAGAGACCTCATCACATCAGAATGCCTAAATTCATCAAAAGAATTTTTATATGAAGTTATTTAGGGTATATTTTATAGATGTACAAACAAAATTACCCCTTCTGGAGTTGGACAAACAAAAATTGACAATATAGCTATGACAACAATGTATCAACCATTCGGAATTTACAATGGTGACAAAATATTCCACAAGTAAAATATCTCAAAAAAGGGGGTGTGCCATAATTAGGGTATGCGCCTTATGTCGGCACAACACGGTATACCTTTAACAAACGTTTCAAAAATTCTTTAAACTGTTTTTCCATATGACAACATATGTTACAAAAATTAGCATAATGTTACCAAAAACCTGCATAAACTACACGTGCACACGTATGGAAACATGCACGTAAATCATGACATTTGCATTACACATATTTATATAACGCACAAACAAAAGGGTTATTTTGGCCAAATATGATATTAACGCCTTTACATAAAATTTTAATAAAGCCCACCATCTCCACCAGTTTGTACATTGAACAAAAACATTTTTTAAATACTCCCATCGCAGTTTTTTTTTTCAATATTCAGATGAATGAATAAATGAGTGCAATTGACTCAAAAAAAGAATGCAACTATAACTAGAAATAAACCTAACAAAGCACCATTTTAAAACAAGAACAAGTATAATAATTAGGAAATAATATTTCAGAATATCGCATACTTTTTGCCACTTGACTATTGATTTAATTAATAAATGTCATAACTAACGTAACATTCTGTAGTCACTTAAATGCACATATCGAGGTAATCTAATCTACTGGTGTGTATTTAACATGAAAACTTTCTAAGTACACTCCTCCCCGGATATATCGATATCGCTTCTATCGATATCCCGCTTATATCCATATAATCTCTTGCAGTCAGTCAAATTAAAATATATAGATATTTGTTCCACTTATATCGATATCCCGCTTATATCGATACA
>JBCAUI010001095.1:0-10411 GCA_038406195.1 Haplosyllis anthogorgicola
AATTTTCGTTTTGTCTTGGTTTCTATTTTGATGGTTATCGTCTGTTTTGTTTTGTCTTAGTTTCTATTTTTACAAGTTTTTTTAGGCCGACGACCACATACTCTGTCATTCGACAGACAATGAAATTGTTTCACTGACATGCAGGGTAAAGCTGTCATTTATGGCTTTAAATTACCTTAAAAATTAAGAACATGCAAATTTAAGTTGGTGAGATTATCGGCACATTATTTATTACAAATAATGCGCCTATTGCGATTCCAACATTTGTTAAAAATGGCATTGATATATAGTTTAGAAGTAATGCATCCGTGGCAAGGACATAGAGCTAAATGGTCTTCATTTTATCTCTATGTTAAAAGCCATGGGCATTGTACGCATCTATGCCACCTGTGATTAAAGTTATTAAAGGTAAATTCAATAAGCCATTTACTCCATCTGCATTATACCCTTATACATGTACATGCTGTGTATAGAGACTCTTAAAGAGCACACTGTGTTTTACGCGTACACACGAAATGATCATAATTTAGCCAGATGAACCATCATAATACAAAATACACAGTGGATTTAAGGCCCGTCAGGTGCTGCCCCCACCAATTTAATGTCCATAAGCTTACTATGGAAGTGTGTGATAATATGATGGATTTCAACTGTGTTATAGCAAAAGTCACTAGTCAGTGTACAATTGTGCATAAACGTCAAGCACAAAAATTAATAAACACGAATGCTCACTGCCTGTTCACCAATGCTTGAAAAAGTACGGGAAAAGTAAGGCTACGTAAGCGATCTGTCGTTTTGCCGCTTATACAGAGTACACCTCTATTGGCGGAAAAGGTAGGTGTCGCACCAGATGTGACCCTTGGGATCATTGCACGCAAGCAAGTAAGAGTGCAGGTGAGAGATCCACCCTAGATTTAAAACCCATGGGGATGGTCACACAAAGTCCAAAAAAGGGATACTCAGTGGCCCCACAAATGGACCCTGGTCCAACAGAAAATTAAAATAAGAAAATAAAAAAACACGGATGTTATATGTTTATGTTCCCTACCTTGACGCTTATTGATCCTCTGTGGACCTTTACTGTGACTATTGTCACTATTTATATTGCACACCACTCTATTAGCAGTACAAGTACATGAAGAGTTGTGTCCGTTTGCATGTTCATTGCATAGGGTCTCCTTTCTCGATTCAGATTTAGGAAGAATTGTAACAACAATTAGAAACAAAGACGAAAACATGGGGAACAAATTGGTTTCACGCTGTGCTTTTGTTCGAATCAGTTGCGCAGCAAGTAGTTCCACGTTACAGAAAATTGGGTAAAATGTCAATACAAAGTGGAGGATATGCTTTTTTCAGTATTAACACATCATTTTGATGACAATACAAATGTGCCCATGTTCTTTAACGGTTGGTTGTTTACTATGAATCTTACCAGTATTTTGAAAATGCTCGGACGGAGCAAAATTGCTTTGTTTCCATGGCGATTGTGTCGACTCTTCCAGTTCTTTTAACTACAACTTCACACAGTGAGTTACGATGGAGTCTATTGGTTAGTTTGCAAGGAGCAGTTCGTGAAGCGTAAAGAAAGCTATCCCCGTGGGATGCTTTTTGTTCCCACAGATCACAGCTGTCAAGTACATTGTCTCATACTAACGTGCATTGAATTGTTAGGATCAATACGATTCGTCCCATTAACGATAATTGCCTCTGATATCTCCATCTACATAAAGCTTCTTTTAAAATGCTACGTGAGTTTATCAATAAAGATACCACACATTTAAGGGGAAAATTTTACATCAAAAATGGATAGTGAGAGAACAATAGTTCATGTCATAATGTATGTTTTATGTAATAAAAATAGTTTAATAAAACAGTTTTAAGTCGTGTAACATCAGGGGTCATGAAACTGTGTTGAAAATATAACATTAGAGGTATTAAATCCAGTGTTTGTTGTTATTTTTGCTAAAATTAAATGTAAAATGATTGAAATGAAACAGTTCATTAGAACTCTTTTCTTGAAGTTTTGCTGAATAGAATAATGCGAGACCAGGAGGAACTCTGTTATTTGCCTTTGAGCAGCTCGGCAAACTATTGAACAAGTCGTAACGGTTCTTGTTGTGAAAACAGTTTCATGTGGCCGTTAGTGCTAGGTCATAAAATTACTAACAAAAGTTAAGCGCCCCGCAACAATTAAATTTCAGGATGCGGTTGCATAAGCGAATTGATTTATCTGCCTACGTTAGTAAGTAGCAGAGATGACCTGAGTCAAGCCATTGGCGGATTTAGAAGGCCCCAGGAGGCGTCCCCCGCCTCCCACGGACGAACATTTCCTCATTTACATGCAATTTTTGCCGAAATTTTGGCAAAAATAGGTGAAAATTGGGTTGGTGCCCCCCCTCTGCGGGCCGGGTGTCCCCCATAAGGGAAACCCTGCATCCGCCACTGCCAGCCATTTCCTTTGTTAAATTTCTCTGTCCTTCACAACTCCTGAAATTTCTATCAGTTTGTAATCTTACAGAACAATAGAGTTCCACACCATGCGTCCTATTGCTTCAAAAACTGATAGGAATTTCATCTACTGAATTCTTGATTAATTTAAACACGTACAACTCATCACTCACTCAAAACTGAAAATGAAAATGAATCGGTAATTAGTTTGCCACACATTGTTACTTGTCAAGGTCTCATCCCACAACAACCTTATCTACTTCGTACTGGTCTAAACATCCCTTTAATATTCTTACATCTCTTTAAACTTCGGTTGCTTTGATTGATAAATCAACAAGTTTTATGGAAATGTTAGATTTATGAAAAGTTATTTGAATATTTTGAATGCTGAATTTAAATCTAATCCTGAAATTGTTATTAAATGTTTAATGCGTAGAACAAAAGGGGAAACAAAAGAATTCCATGCTGTGCATTTGATGCACTATTGTTTCAAAACTAATAGCCATTTCAGGATTTGACGATAAAAAGTGAACTAGAAATCAACTTCTAGTGTCTATGCAAGATGGTTTAATGTAATTATGTTATTGTTATACAACACAACAGCAATATAATATTACAGGTTCTATGCAAACTGTGTAGAGCCCTTCTGTGAATGCAGGATACGCATATATTAATCACGCGTGGTACTTTACTAGTTAACAGGCCAGTGTAATAGTATAGCCTAATCAGTAGGGTACAAAGTGTGACACGCAAGGTGCGATTTAATATCTAAAATTATGTGATGGTGTGCTGAACTGCAACGATAAAGGATGAGAATTTTCTGCTTGCCACAGTAGTGGCAACACCTGATGGGCAATGAATAAAAGTTACACTTCGTTCCCTACTGAAACATTTAGCATGACCCATCTAACGGGAATTTAGTAATTGTAACTGTTAGTTTCTACAGCTGACTGGTTGGTTGCAACTTTCAGAGCTGACTGATTACAGGGGGAGGAACGGCCGCGCATGCTTATGAGCTTTTTTGTTTAGATCCGCCATCTTGGTTTGATTTTATGGATAAATCCGCTAAAATCTGTGCAAGTATTAGGCATCGTTTAAATACAAATATCCTATTTTTACTCTGTAGTTGTAATTTTGCAGTTATAACTTAAATAACGTAGCTGAAAGTTATACACCCAGGAAATGCAGCTTACCTCACCTTGGCTTAGCTTAGCTAAGCTCTCATAGTAAATATACACAGGGAGTTCATATGCAAGCATGGGACCTGAGATTTGATGCAAGCATAGATGTTTTTCCCCCTGAATTAGCTAATCATGTGATAATTACGCATAGTGCATTTCACAGACATGAGCACTAAAGAGCTGATAACTTTACAACTTACTAAATTTAGTTAGTTATTAATCTAAACTAGATAGTTAGAAAAATGTAGGATTAATTAGTTGACTAGTTAAACTAACTACATTTACAATCACTAGACTATTTAAGTTTACCCCATATTGATACGGCTTCTTATTTGAATATTTCCTATCCAGAAAAGTTTAGTTGACAGAATTTCAGACAGATGTCAGTCCATTTGTTTATGTGACCTGGCTGATCCACACAGGCAGGAGTGAGGTGTGAACTCGGGCACATTACCCAGTTTCATGTTTTTAGGTCACCATTCATGGAATGACAACTTTTGAGTGTTGTGCCCTGGTCCTGGATTGACCCCTATTGTGTGTTATACCCTGGTGATGCAGTGATTCCCAGCACTGTGTTTATATTTTGTTTTAGTGTCAGTTCAGTGAAGTCAGTTAATCACTAACAGCAGGTGCCAGCATTTCCTAGGTAGTGAACCGTAAATAGAAGGCAATATCAGTATGCCTCATAAGATAAATATTACAAGCGCTGCTGAGCACTAAACATGTGGGTTCCGGAACATAATCTACATTATTTTATTTATAACCTTACAACGACAGAATAAATTATTGTAAATAAATGTCCTGGAAAGATATATAACAACAATTCAATTCATTGATCTAAATAATTTTGGCTCATAGTGAATGTGTAATTTCTAATCGAAAAGAAATGCGTATGCTTTGCAACTCAAAGGGAGGATCCAGGAAACGTTAATAATATGTAATTTTATTAAACTCATCTCACTGGGTTCCAGATCAAGAAATCAAAGGAAATTTTACACACAAGGCCCCCCCCCCCGCACCGCAAAATTGGTGAACTTACTTTTGTATCACCTTCTGAAATTCCTATCAAATTAGGAACAATGGTGCGTCAAAAGCACAGTGTGAAATTCTTTTGTTCCCTTTTTGTTCTGCCCCTATTCAAATTGCTGGTAAACAAAATTTTGGTTATTTAATATATATTAATAACTGACTAAATCTAGTAAGTTGCAAAGTTATCAGCTATTTAGTGCTCATGTCTTTGAAATGCACTATGCGTAATTATCATATGATTAGCTAATTAGTCAACTCTCAAAGCTGCAACAAACCAGTTATATATTCTAGCATCTACATAATTTATAAGATAATTTTTGCAAATTTAAGACTTAAAATTTAAATTGTTATATAACTGTTTGTTCTGGATGTACATAATAAGCAACATTTTATGTCATGCAAGAATATATATTATATGCAAATGAGTTATCATTCCTCATAACGAAACCACTAAAATTTTGTTTATCAGCAATTTGAATAGGGGCAGAACAAAAAGGGAACAAAAGAATTTCACACTGTGCTTTTGACGGACCATTGTTCCTAAATTAATAGGAATTTCAAAAGCTGATAAAAATTACACAAAAATCGTTTTAAAACTTTAACACGGTACCTTACAAAAGTTCCATTCTGTACACAATTAGTACAATTTCTCTGTAAGGACGAATCGACAAGAAAATATTTTGTTGCTAAGCTATTAAAGGGACGTTTGGCTTCAGGTAACGCGGTGCATGACGTCACCTGAAACGTGGTTTTAGCAGATTTTCACGTCAGGCAAAACCTGTCAGGTTTTTGAGTTTTTTCTTAAGAAATTTTAATAAAAAATTATTCAGAACTAGTATGAAATGATAGAGTTAGCTTTCACATTATCACTATGTCAAAATTTGTCAAGTTAGTTTACAATTACAATGCTAAAACATGAGTTAAAGTGACTGTGCATGTTGAAAAATTGATCAGGTTTCCCCAAAAACTTGAGATAAAACCTGAGTTTTTGGACCACGTCATGCACCACGTAACCTGCAGCAAAACGTCCCTATTTTAATGTAACGTTGTGATACAGACCATTTTGGATGATCAGCCTCGACATCCGTCTCTTCATTCCAAGGTGGTATGTTCGAATACCACATTATACTTGCTCACCAGTGTAGACTGGCTGCTAACACCCATATCCACTGTATGTTCCTTTTTAGCAGAAAGTGGAAGGTAATAATAAGTGACGGTTAGAATTATTGTGTGTAAGTGAGTAAGCACACAAATATCAGAGTTACCTTGGCTTTGAAAGCCAAAGCAGAAAGTACACCAGTGGCGGATCCAGGACTTTCCGTACGGAGGGGCGCAAAACCCAATTTTCACCTATTTTCGCTTAAAATTCGGAAAAAAAGCGCTAAAATGTAAAA
The DNA here is from genome assembly GCA_038406195.1 of Haplosyllis anthogorgicola. Taxonomy (NCBI): domain Eukaryota; kingdom Metazoa; phylum Annelida; class Polychaeta; order Phyllodocida; family Syllidae; genus Haplosyllis; species Haplosyllis anthogorgicola. Next base: position 6,053 of record JBCAUI010001095.1, read on the forward strand.
AATTTCTTCCGTGGGAGGGGGCGCGTTTATTGGCATATTACTGGAAATGTCTGACATTTGGTGTTATGCTGCAACTTTTCATTTACGTTACCGATAGCACTTCATGCAGGTACAAGATGTCTGAGTCTTTCAGAAACTTAAAGGTTTTAAAGATAATATTTCACAGTGACGCACAAGCCAAAGAGAGGAAGTTCTGATGTTTGTTTAAAAGTTATTGGCATTTCTAAGATTACGTTTCATGCAGGTATTACATCCTTGATTACTTTCAGAATATTTATTTTGTTTAAGGTTCCAATCAATGAATTTAAACTTAGCGGAAACAAATGAGAAGCCGTAATGATGAATACTCCGTTATGACAGGCAACCCTTCACCTAGCTCCCTGCTAAAATAACACCATACTATCAGGATTTTTTTGTTAAAAAGTGGCAAAAGGGACATTTTAATACAAATGAAAGATACACTGGAAGAAATCTTCTTTTATGTATCTTTATAAACTAAAAACCATTTTGATGCGCTATTGTAAAATTTCTGATACGAATTCCGTGTACTGACACTATAATGAACTATTGGCAACAATAATAAGGCAAACAATAAATTTCTTAAGATTTGTGGAAGATGGGTAAGAAATTCATGTTGTGCAAAAAACGAAGACAAACAAATACAGCGCAGAAAAGGTTTTTTATAAAGTAAAGTACAATGTTCCATGTTGTTGACCCTCATGCCATAATGGCAATGAGGGTCTATGTATTGGAGGAAAACTAGGTTTGTGTTCTGGGCAGCCATTGCAGAAAAGTTGACCAGGACCCCTTCCCCCCCGACCTCCCCCCACCTGAACTGGGGAAAATGCATTTCTAGCCATTAAAGATAATTCTGTGAAAAAAGGTGACCATGACCCCCAACCCCCTTGAACTGGGTAGAATGCATTTCTGGCCATTTCAGACAATTCTCTACATACGGCATGAGGTCAGTGATCCGTCAGGCCACCTTTTTTCGTATTTGCTGGTATCTTGTAACAGATAAATCTCCAGAGAAGTAGACTGTGCACTGTGTGAGACCTTTAGTATCAGATTTAATTTAACAAATTTCAGGAGAGGGAAATCATATTTCCAGCTCGTAAAATTCCTATCATTTTGGAAAAAAGGAGAACAAAAGAGAGAATAAAAGAATTTCACGCTGTGCTTTTGATATGATATTGTTCCAAAAATGATAGAAATTTCACTCTCTGATGCCACTTTCAGTTTGTTTACTAAAACAATTGACACATCACAGATTTACACGTTTGGTCCTTATTTAAAGAAGGAGGATAAACCGTTTAGAGAATAACAGAATGATGGTTTCAAATCAGTAGTGGATCTTTTTTGAAGATATCTTGTGCCACAGTTTTAACTGATATGTCATCATATCATATTTCTATTATGTTGGGTATGTACGCTAAAGTTATGATATATTTTTCTGTCGTACTGCTGTCTACAAAAATGTTGATCTAAAACAGTGTCTTAAGTTGATTTCATTCAGATTAAAAGCATGTGCTCTCGTGCCTGTGCAAAAAGCACACTTCGTTGTGTTTGGTCCCCAATATTAATTTTATCATCAATTTAAACAACTTATTGTTAGACGCGGGGCAAACCCCGTTTTGCGTCTTAAAAATGAACAAACAGACGGACGTACACAAGAAGTACTTTAGTTTTTTTAAATTTGGCGAAACTCTGTGGAGAAAATCGTATATAAGACTCTTCCGTTGGTTGAGTTGTTACTCCTGAACTGACTCAACTGGTGGAGAATCCAGCTGCACAACAGGACAAGAGATCCACAGATCTACCGAACCACAGATCTACCGAACTACAGATCTACCGAACTACAGATCTACCGAACCACAGATCTACCGAACCACAGATCTACCGAACCACATCGTGATGGCCGCTCTACGAATGATGTTTATCTGCACACTGGTTGTGCTGCTGGTCGGAGTTCAGTTTGTTCCTGAGGTGAGTACAGTATAATTATACTTTTACCTACCAATCTCGATTTCACAGCTAAAATTATGTGATGGTGTGCTGAACTGCAATAGAAAATACATGAACGTTCCACCGCCACACAATTGTGGCAGCACCTTACGGGCAATAAATAAGACCTTTCCCTTCTGAACTATAGCGGAAAGATAACAAATTCTCCACAATGTCTCGAATTTCAGGCTGAGGCTAGCAGCGGACAGTGCAACAACGTTTGTTCAAGCACGGAAGCACCAATATGCGGATATTCAGACTGTTGCACTGCCGAACTGTGTCAAACCTGCTCGTAAGTGTTCCTCTTGTATTACGATTAATCCAATTAACTCAATAAAAATAAAAAGTTAAAATTGGTCTCATTGCAATTCAAAATGTATGTCTTGTATGTCTTCTGTCTTGTCGCTAATTCAAGTGTATAGTATAAATAACATAAACCAAAACTATGCTTACAATGTATGCAACATTATCTTTATGTCAAATTAGTTGAACAAAGCAGCACTGATTTTAAATCATTAAAAAATCTTATATCATCAATTCACTCCATGTGCAAATATCATGATGTTTTTGACTGTATAAATTCAATGTTTCTGTTTCAAACTATTTCAACATAAAAATAGAGAAGAAACATGCAATTCAATAATTTTTGTTTACATTGTTTGAATCATCAATTTGAAGTAACAGAAATATTTCAGATTTGAAAAAATATCGGGATAATGCTTAGTTTGAATTCTGAACTGATTTGTTTATGATGCTGCAGGTGTTTTCTTCATTCACACCTGGCCTTATTTTGTCTAATTTGTCTGATTAGATAGAATTGAAATGTGCCAATTTCGGCAGTGATACATAGATTCAGTAAATTGAAACAGTTTAATATGGTAGTTTTACCAGAATAAGTTCAATTTTACATGTACTGAGCACAATATCATATCAAAAACTGGTGTATTTTGGTTAATTTTTATTTAGCCAATTGGATAAATTAGACAAATCAGACAGAATAAGGCCAGGTTCGAATTAGGAAAAAACCTGGACTGTGTTTTGGGTGGTAACTTATAAAGTCAGTTCCTCTATCAATCATGTTGTCTAAAAATGCCTGAGATTTTAGTGAATGCTGACTGCTTGGTCAGTCTCTCATCATCTTGGTTGGGAGGAACTAATCCTTTCGGTAAAATCGTACTACTTTGATGTAAGACTGAAATCTGTCTTGCTGATCACAAATGGACCCTGGTCCAACAAAATATTTTCACAAAAAACATAGCAGTAAGGTCACTAAATTTCATTACATCCACTTCCACCTCAGTCTTTTATTGAATCACCTGTAAATCCAACTGTGTAAAATATTTTTAGTCTATCGTGCATGCGTCGATAGACTATATTGATGGTTAAGCAAAGTCATCTATGAGTTCAAAAACAACACCGGGAACCTGTCAAGTGTGAAAGGTCAGGGTGCATGCTGTGAACTCTGTTCAAACTTGTTCCCTTATTCTTCCAGTGAGAGGCTCTTTAACCGCCAGGATAAGTCTCGTTTCTTTACTTTGTTGCCTCTTCTTTGCAGTGGACAGAGCGGATGCTCCTCTTAGATCATCTGATCGACAGACGCCGGACGCTGAACGAAAACGACCAATAATGATGATAATGTAGTTATTAACCAGCGATGGCAAAACGCGCGTTTTGTTAGTAATAAACAGTAGAAAGCATCAAATCAGACTTGTTTATTTATGTTGCTTACTAGTCTATTTCCTTACAAAGTATATGGCCAAACAGTTCACTGCTGATCATTAATGTTGATATTTTAACCTAAATGAGTTCTCTATTGCAATGTCACAGCATCTGATTTTGATTTTGATTTTGATTTTGTTGAATAAAACTATTTTAGTGATTATTTATATGATCAATGTCCTCGATGACAAAAAATCATTTTATATGTGGGGGTTTTTTTTGTGGGGTTTTTCATGTTATTGTCGACTAGCATCAATCGGTTGTGAGGCGGAGTGAATGCAAAGAGCAGGCGAAAGCTTAAAACCATTTCTATTACATTTATTTCATTGAATATCACTTAATAACATTCTAATAACAGCTGAGGTAGCACTTTGCATGGGCAGTGCTACAATAAATAATGCAAATCATAAGCAATTGAGACTTGACAAAAAGTAAAGGCAATGAGTTGGCCGAAACTGTACTGTTCCAGACAGCATAAAATAAATATCTGGCATGAAATATGGACTGAATGCGAAAATATTATGATATTTAAGGCATTTGGGAGTGATTCTGAACACGCAAAGCCATTTTAAACATGATAGACACTGGTCACATTGACCACAATGTGTTTTAAAAATAAACGAAAACCATACTCCT
>JBCAUI010001106.1:0-10411 GCA_038406195.1 Haplosyllis anthogorgicola
TTTTTGATTGCTGTTTACTTTTATCATTTTTAATGGGTTTTGGTTGTGGGGGGGTTTGCATTTGGGGGCAATGCAACAGCTTTGCAACCTACTGGATTGTCTAGTTATTAATGTATTTCCGCATAAGTTGTTTATTTTGTTGGTATTGCTTTTTGTCACAGAAAAGTTCACCCCTTAATTGCGTATTAGGTTGAAGTATTAACACAGAAAGATACTACAAGCAAAATTTAAGTACATGTACCATCAGTGGTATTCTGTTAGACACAAGACTACAACATCACAAGGTTATACGAACTTGGAATGAACCTGTTGCAGCTTTTACACTGAACATCCACCCGTCGTTGCTTCAAGTTTGTACTGGATTATGTTTAACTAAGTATAAATGCATATCTTTGTAAGGAGTGTGCCAAATTACGTGCATGCTAAATGTCAGGTAAAATGCTCATTAGAACACCATGAATGAGGCAGATATCTGCTCATTTCCTTGCGATGTAGTTTGCGATAATATGAGTTCATCAATGGAATGACTAAGAATATTCCAAAGGTGCACACAGTCCCGCCATGTACAATGGATCATAGGGAGCGATAGCTGGGATACTGCAAGTAGTTTGCAGATGGTAATAGTTCACGTTTACCCACTTGATCCGGTAACATGCCAAATTATGGCCTATCCCAGCTTGTGAACCTGCTGGTCATTGATCTGACTGCAGCTATGTTAGTAATACACACAGTCTGTTGACACAATATCGTAGGCCAATTTATCACGCTTTATTAATTCCTTTCAACATCTGAAAGTGAATGTCTGTTGATTCTAATTCTTTTCATATTCCATATGTTGAGTTGTATTTAGTTACAAAAGAGAAACCATGGTTGACTCTGTGCATGCCATCGGATTGTGGTCTATGTTTTCAAAACAGAACTGTGTCACATATGGTTATTTACATTTGTATGTCCATATTTGGACTGTAGTACTCAACGTTTAGTGTTTTGTGCAATGAATGTGTTGACATTGATAAGTAAGTCACAAAGGGATCCTTGTTCTTAGAGACGAAGATCATCCCAAGATATTTATAGCCGTACGAGAGTGTCATTAGATCTGCATAGTTGTTTAGTCTTTAGACCGTGTCTTAACACGCGTTGCTCGACACCCATTTGAAGTTGTCATTGAAATGCCTCACCATTTCAGTTGAACAGTAAAAATTTGTGGATGGCAGTTTCCCCCTTTTTGTGGTTTGTTTATTTTTTGCGGCACATGGCTTTCATTAAAAAGTTTTGCAAAAAAAGAGATCATATACAATCGCTTATGATTTTGACTAATTTAAAACTTGGTGAGACAGATTCCACTTTGTCCTGACATGGAGTGAATATCATGTTCATGCAAAGAATTCATTCGTAGGGGAAACAACTGTCATCATGGGGCATGCTTTGGTAACAACAGTTCGTTTATTATTGCTGCTGTCTGAAATGAATATATTAAACTAACACATTGATAGTTCGTACGCATTCGACAAAGCATCAGATGAATTTCTAGTGTTTGGAAGATGATTATGTTCAGAAGACAACTGTCAGATTGGTAAATCTAACAATGATGAGAAAGTGAAATACCAGGAGTCGTTTACGGAAGCGTTCTCGTTTCACTTTCACAGACCCAGAAAGAGATCAGTATCTGATAACTAGTACCCAACGACCATGAACACCGCGTTTAACATTTATATTTCACACTCAAAAAATTTTCTTTGTATATTGTAAACTAAACTGACCGGTATATGACTTTATTGGTTTGTTTTGGTTTGTAAATATCATTTATCTGCAAAACTCATCAGAAAATGAATTTACAAAGCGAAAAATGAGCAGCTGCGTAGCTTAAATAAAACATATTTTACTCGATAACTCAGTTTTCGATGATCACCATGAATCTTCAGGTGTGTACATGTCAGAATGTACACATTCAACGAAATAAAGTAACTAGAAATGTTTTAGCATCTTCCTCAAACTATTATTGCAGAAGATTCATTTGAATTTCACAATCTCGCTAAACGCAGTGGGGTAATGTTTTGGCGCAGTTCCTGCAAGGTAGGAAGGTAATTTTGTACATAGGATTAACGGCAGTGACTGTCCATGACTTGTCAACATTAGCTTTGTATCGTAAATATATTCATAGAATATGAAAAAAGTATGAGCAAATAGCAGCAAAAAGCTATTTGATGAAGGCATTAGATCTAGTGTGGAGGTGACGGTGATGAGTGAGCACTCTGCCGTTTTTGTTACGGGGATTCAGGGTGGTGGATTTAGTGCAAGATGCAGCATTACTATTATCACACGAAGGGAGGATGTTAGGTATGGCAAGCAGGTAATATATGTAACACTATTTGATTATTACAGGCAATGACAAATATAGTATTAAAGTGTATCACTTAATCAGGCAAACTATTGGATGAAGGGTTAAGAGTGTCTAACCTGCCGGAGTTTCGACTGCAGAAATTTCACCTACAATATGCCAAACAGATAAACAAAATTTAATATGCTTGTTATATCAAAATTGGATAAATATGAATACGAATAAAACATCATTATCTTAGTACGTTTCAAATTAAACGAAAAAATCGGAGATTTTATGTCAGGTTATATTTCAAGATCGCAACACGAACATATTCGATACTGCTGAAATCTAAGAAACGTAAAATATCGAATGTACTGTGCCTATATAGGGAGGAACCATTAACTTCAGAGATGACATTTGTTTTGAACCTCTATTTACTATTTAGAAAGCAGAGGAGCTGCAGACTCAATTGTACATTCTATTCTACGAAATACAATGGATGTTGTGAAGGAAGCAATAATAAAAAGTGATGATGGGTAAGGAGAAGGTATTGCGAATGGGGCAGGAAAGAGGTGGATTGATATTGAAATGCCTGCTCACCTCCCATTATGTGTAGTTAGATTCTCGAAGTCAGTTGATCACTGAAGGCCTGACCTTCAGGCTAAATGGGATCAATTTCTAGGAAGGCCCCGAAGAGATTGAGAGGATCAGTGTGTCACTTCCAATATCTGATCGAGAAAAAACTACTCTATGTGCCTAATCCACCGTTGCACCCCTAAGCTCTAACTCCTGCTAACCAGAAAGCTTAATTTTATCAACCATCGCCCTCAACAGGTCACCTTTATTTGTATTACCTGGTTGCCTTGGATATAAAACATTAAGGAAATGAGAGCAACCACTGCCATGATTCTGCTTGCAACTCAATAACGTTGTGATTGTGATTTTTTGCAGCTCAGGTAGCAACCTTGATTATGTTTGATTGACCTGACGCATTTGCATTGTCGTCACACTGCTTATCAAATACTCCCGTAGGCCGTGTGAGACTTTGTTACTTATGTAATACCATGAAAATGTCTGTTCTGCAGACTGAGTGGAAATAATTAAAAATGTCAATTCCACCTCCTCTAATATATATTGATATAAGTCGGCTAGCTCAGTTTTAGCAGAATCGTGTGTATGCGGTAAAAAGCATAATGGAATTTGTTCCAAACAATATTTATCACGCCATCGTTTACTGCATGTTTGTTAGGAATTGCATTGTATTGTACCAAACCACACAATAATATCATCATCATGCAAAATTTGCATTTTGGTTTCAGCATTTAAAACTTTTAATGACATCAAGCAAAGCATCATGCTCAGCTCAAAATGTGCAAATTACCAGTTAGCAATAGAAATTCTCGGCATGCTTTTTGACGAGAATAACAGCACAGCGTGCATTTCCATTGTTGTCAGTTTGAATAATTTTCTTTAATTGTCAGTCAGTCCAGCAAAACTGCATACAACAATGAGCACGACGGTCATATCGAAAACGTATTAATCGAATGTTCCAGCTACTCAACATGAAAATTGTAAATATGACGTGTATCATCTTAAATAAAATGTGTTGAACCACTTGTTACAAGTATATCAGCATATAACAGAGTAAACGAAATAGAAGTGCAATAGCTAGAATGTAGCGATACAGCTTTGAAATTTATCAGCCAAAGTGTTGTTAGCTTGCCACTGTTTCAGATAATTCCACTGCTCTTATTGAAAAACAATTATTCCAGAGATGTACCGTGCAAGTCTTGTCAAGACGAAGGCTGCACAAAAAAGTTGTTCCTGTTACGTAATGGCAACAAGGGAATGTGTTTTTACAAGACGGGCAAAAAGAAACTCTATAAGAAGTTAGCGAGCTGGCAAATGAACCCAAACAATGCTGGGAATAATCTAGTTGCACACTCATGGTGTCTGGACATCTGGGCGAGGGGTAAGTCAGAAGCTGGTAGCTGGAGGAAGATGAGGGTTAAACAGCTTTACCACTCAACGGTTGAGGGAAAGAAAGCTTCATGTTGCTATGACATCACTTGGCAACGCACCTAAACTGGCCTATAAAAAGCTGCCACGGGAATCTGATAGCACTGTAAGCTATCAGCTTGACCAAATATAGAGGGTGATACCCTGACTAGTACGCATGCTCAGCGCTGATTGAAGGCTGCTGCATGGGATACTTAACCCTTACTTCTAGCTTTAAAACGACCGTATCATCCTCCCTAATACGATTACATAAGCTTAAAAAAATTTGTGTAATATAGTTAAAAGGTTTGCTGTGTACGTAGACGCCTGTACACAATAATCCAAGGTATCATTTCGCGTGCACTTTTTCTTTTCATTTACTGGTATAATTTCTTGGGTGACTTCAGTGTCATTTTTCAGCATTTATTACAATTTTCAGAATGATGACAATTGTAAATTGTTGACTTTATTCATAATTGGAGAATCATATGTATCTGCCCTTTGGTCAGTGAATGAATAGTTAACGGGACCCTCGACGGTGGTTGTCGAACGCGTACCGGTAACAGGGCACCTCCTACGCCTTTACATGCTTACTAAGAATTTTGTAACAGCTGCGGGTGCACCACCCATCTGCAAGTATCTAAAGTTTCCCTAACAGTAGGTAGGCTAATCCACCTCAACTCCAGAAATCCAGTCAGGGATCAAGAAATCCTGCTAGCATGACTCCTATCTCTCAGCACATTTATATCAATACGTATTAATATGTGTGTGCAGTCTGAAACTTTGTGAAGATTTTAGGCCCGAAAGAGCGAACTGTGTTGCACCTTAAAACCTTCGCTTGATGTGGAAAATGTAACATAAGTTATCGAGCTAAGGTGACTTCTAAATAAAACGTGGTGAGCACTAGAAATGCACTAAACAGCTTTGTGAAAGCTCAAAGTTTATTTTGTTAGAGAAAATGTTTAATACAAACCAAAGGTGCACGTAAACACGCACTAAATGAACGAAAAAATGATTTAGAAAGATGAAAATGTATGTCCTGTGTTTATTTGTAATATGCAGACTCAATAATGTGTTCGTGTACAGCGTATTTTGGTTTCGTTATTTTTGGTTTTATTATTTGGTTTTGAAATTTCTTTACGAAATAGTGGTATGCCCTTATAAACCCTTTATGTGAAAGTACATGTAGGATACCACGAAATGTATAAAAAAAAATCGGTGAATCTGTATGTCATAAAAATCCCAAGGGGAGAAACTATGTTAATTAGGCTACATCACATCAGAGAAATGTTAGTGTATGATTATTTAATAATGGTTATTGACTTTCAACACATAAAAGCACAAATTAGACTACTAAGCATGAAAATCAATGCACTGCTCAACAAGTGAATAAAATGCCGTAATACAAATAGGCAATGAACTAAGAGTAACATATGTGGAGCTTATCCATATTATTCCTCTGGGCTCTGAACAATACAGTCTTATGAAATATGCAAGAGCAGTTGCAACCATGGCATAGCAGTCCGACAATGTGCGAGAAAGCCCTTTAAAAGCAGCGACCCAATTAATACAACAGTGCGTTTCCCAAAGTAAATCCCACTCAGGCACACCTACATATCATGCTTATGTTCAAATCTCATCATGATTGTCTCGTTTTTCACACAGATGAAATCTTCATAATAGAATTTCTCTAACCGTCTGGTATTAGTCGGGAATATATGGGTGGCTTGGATTTTCCGCCAAAAAGATCAGCTTGTGTAGCTTCCACGTAGCATGCTATTAAGGAATGAAAGCACAGCTTGGATGCCCATGAAATATTCATAGGCCTAGTGTAGAAGCACATTGCGGGCACCTGATACCCACTAAAGACTTATATTGTGGCATGATTAGCTCCATTTTGTTACATTCCCGTATTCTGTGAGATATGCGACCCAGTTTGCGATAAGTATGATTAAAGTGTAGACGCGTCTCAATCTGCGTCGAGTGGTGTACGGATAACGTGTCATCTTTACCATTAAAACGTTATTTCATCAGTGCCTACATGTCAGTGCCATTGTAGTCTATTGTCAGCAGCCCACTTGGATCAATAGAGCCTGGCACTCTTGACATTGAGCACAATATAATGTCTATACCCGCTATGCACAACACTTTCTATGTTTATAGGTCCCCGAGGACCCAAAAGGAAAGAGAGAAATTGTACTGTGGCAGAGCCGCTGGAGTTACAAAGGTACCACTGTCACAGAAAAATACTCAGCTTGCTTTTCTGAAACTTCAGGGAATCTTCATGTAACTGTGGCACCAATGTAGCACGCTTCAGCAGTTTGATCAGTCTCCCTGCCTAATCTATTATGTTGTCTATTGTCAACCTGTTTATGGGAAAAGTTACATGTACTGAGTGGGGTAGTTTCTAAGTTTGCCATAAGTATACTTCTCTCAGTAAACACACGCAGCTCTTGACAAAAATTTTATGGAAAAGAACATATGTTGCGGACATACCAAACTTAGACCACACCGTTCTCGGTACACCAAACTGTGAAGCAGTTTGATCCAATATTTAATCGTCAACAAGGGCTCGTGACCAAAAGTTCATTACATGTAAATACCTGACTGAAATTGACATTGAAAGACATGGATATTAACATTTGCGTAGAACAAGCCACCACAAGTTATTTCTACAATCTTGTCCTTAATAAATGATTCCTTAAATGAGGAACATCTGCAGGAACAATATTCCGATTCTGACAACCATGGATGCCAAATCAGGTTGGTATAAGTTGGAGAAAGGTTTAAGAAAATTACACCAACTTCGTACAGCCGTATCAGGTGAAATATATATTCCACTCCTCCGTATGAAACTTATTCATGGTTAGCTAGTAGTTAGTGTGTTTACATAAGAAGCCGAAAATGACATCTTTTGTATTGTTCAATTGTTCCAGCAACAATCTAAACACACTTTTCCGATTCTTGATTTGGCAAACAGAGCTTTACCGAATATGCAGCCCAAAGAGTCTTTTTTAAACTTCGATGATATTTTATCACCAGCGATGAGTGAACAGTTTGGATTCTTCTTCCTAAATAATGTATGTGACGATCCGATTCTTAAATGGCAATGTAACAAAATGTGTCTTAAAGAAGACCTTTCTACTCAGAAAATGTTATAAATAAATAGTTCGTCCAAAGCAATGGTTTGACTTAACTATGAATAAGCAGTTGTAACTTTGTCATTGCGTTGTACTAACTTAACCCTGTACTAATACGACCCCGCTTGATGTCTTTGGTCTTCAGTGAGCTGAGTCATGGGGCGCCCCCATGAAGGAACGACTCATGAGTACAGTTCTTTTAAACCACCTAATCTCTATATAAGGGCAGCTCTGCTATAGAGGGGCTCTCTGGAATTAACACAAAGTAAATTTAGGTAAGACATCAAGCTGGGTAATCACTAGGTATTCTTACATCAATGTTGTGCCATACTAGTAAAAGGAACTAATTCCAACAAAACATAGACAGTTCACTTCTCTGTCTGTGTGTGTGTGCTTAAGTCTGACCCAAGAATATGACAACGGGGCTCGTCCGGGATCCCTTCTACACTGAGGGAAGACACACCATGGATATATTTGAGAACACACTACCTGAACTGTTTGAAAAAGACTCATCTAGTGATACCCTAGCTTATTTAAATAGAGAACAGGATATTACCTCTTTCAAAGAGGAAGGTATATTCCACACTGAGGTAAGTGACAAAGAGCTCTTCATCCTAGATAAGATTAGATGCTGATAGCTCTGGCACTGAAATTTACTCCACTGCCACTGAATCTTGTGATTCAGATAGCCAGGAAATTGATCAAAAAGAGGCTCCAGTAGAAGCAGAGGACAGCACTCTATCACCCAGTCCCCTTCCTGCTGGTGTTCAGGAAGCAGCTTCAGAGCCCATTTCCATTCCAGCTTCAATTCCCAAACCAGACAGGCCTGATACACCTATACTAGGGTCACCAGAGACCCCCTGTACTCTGATATCTCTCTTACAATTGCACATCAGCCCCACCACTGACCTGGTGAAAAGACTTGCCCAGAGCAGCCTAAGCCCCAGAAGACGCTTCCATAGGTGTAAGAGAAATTTGACAAGGACAGTAAACTGGCCAAAGGAGGACACCCATTTGTTACTCCAACGCAGGGCAAAACCTTCCCCCAGGACATGGGACTTGGGCCTAGGGAACACAGTGAGGCACTAAACCCTGCAGCTCAGACACTCCTCCTTACAGGGTTAAAACACTACTTGGGAGTGATCATCAGCCAGCTGAAAGCAAGCCCAGTTGTCCTCCACCCATCATCTTTACCCCGATCCTCCAGCCTGGGAGCATCCCCTCAATTGAAAAGATCAGAGGAGGACCCCGAGCTAAGTGAGCACCGCCATTCCCTGATTACTCCAGCAGTGGATACAGCCACTGGCCTTACCAGTGACCCAGAAATCTTCTTTAAACCTATTGGTGGACCAGGGGACCTCTCAATAAGAGAGCCCTATCCAAAACCTCCAAGGAAGCAGATCTCGGGGGCAAGTTGGAAGACGAAGCTGAGCCCACACCCCTTGGAGACAAAGCGAAAGCAATAGCCCCTGTTATAGAACCCTTTGGACCACGAGCACATGACACCAAGGCCCCTGAACCCTGTGTTCTAGATCAAACAAGGAGTCCCTCACCTACAGGCCCCCCATCACTAGCTTCCACTTCTGCAGGTTCAACCCCTAGAGACTCACCTGAACCCCCAGGAATGGCCACAGAAGAACTAAAAAATGCCATAAAAGAGGCCTTCAAAGATGCCAAGGGTCATGGTGTCACATTGCCTACTTTCAATGGCAAAAAGGGAGAAAAGCCTGAAGATCACATCTTAAAATTTAAAGACTATTGCAATGAATTAGGGTTGGATGATAAGACTAGATTCCAGAGGTTCCCCAATCTCTGGCAGGTAAAGCCAGACAATGGTGGGATGAGAACCTTCCCCAACAACCCTACCAGAGTAGGAGACAAATTATTTAGTGCAAAGGACGGTGCATTGGCGAAAATAAGAAAAAGTGCTTAGAGTATGTATTTCTCCAAAGGTGGTCTACCAAGGGCAGAACCCCAGAGGCCCTATACTCAGAGTGGCAGAATCTGAGGTTTGATCTGACTAAAGATGACATTGAAGACTTCATCCAAGATGTGAAAACCCTTGGCAGCAGCATCGGGTATCCAGAAGGCACTTGGATCATGGCCATAAAGAATGTTATGCCAGTGCACATTTTTACTATGATCCTAAAGCTGGACACAATGGATGACATGAAACAGACCCTCATACAGTTGTTTGACAACCCTAAAATCAAGAAGAGCTAGACTATACAGGCAAGGCCAACAGAGGGGAGCCCTTGGCATTTGCAATGGCCCGATATGAAGGACCCAGAGAGGATGACCCCATCCAATTAGGTAAGATAAATTCTAAAATAGTTTACAACTATCATTTAATATGTTATCTATGGCTGATCCACAAAACAGGCAACAGAAATATAAGCCCAAAATAACACCCCCTCGACATAGGGGTGGGAAAGGTGGAGGCCGTAGAAGTCGATGCAACAACACTAGGAACAGATCATTTGATAATGGACCACAGGATTGCTATGGCCCAATGGACAAATATGTGGTGAGAAAAACCCCTAACTAAGGGTTTGCTGGTAAAAATGGAGATAACAGAGGTCATGGTCAAGTCCGAGGACAAGGATGGTTTGATAAGAGCCCTGGCCCAGAGTAGCTAGCAGGACAGTTAATAAAGATAACAATAGGTGTTACTATTGCAAAGAAATTGGCCATTAGAAATTGTGTAAAGAGGATGGAAGAGGAAGAGAGGCAAAACAATATGAGCATGATGGCCCCCTTGGATATGGATAATGAGTCTTACCCTTATGATGAGTATGAGGTAGGAGAACAATTGGATGAGTTAAATGATTGGAGGGGTTGGAGAAAAGCACCACTCCAACTCCTACCATTAAATGCATACCAAATTATAAAGACTCATGCCTTTCCAAGGAAGCTGCTCAACATGTCTATGAAGCTGTAGAGAATCAGAAGC
>JBCAUI010001117.1:0-10410 GCA_038406195.1 Haplosyllis anthogorgicola
GGTGCAGGCAAAGGTGGGAAGCCTGCAGTGCCCCTGGTGTTAACTCTAACTGCAGTCTTTAGACTTAAGACTACAGCGCCCCTGGTGGTAACTGTAACCGAGGTCTGGTCCTTTGACACACAGATAGACACGAACACAACTGAATGTGGGAGTGTATTCCTCATTAACCAAAAAATATTGCACCTCACTTGTCGCAGTTTCATGTGTGTTGAAAGCATTTATTTTCGTTTAATGATTGATTATATATCACACCAAAACTTCCGACTTGAGTGGAGGAATAATCTTAGCAAAAGGGTACAAAACGAGAAATCAGACTTAAATTTTTCACGAGCCATGCCTGATTCCTTTATGTGGAACACCCTGAGAACAATTACATTTATTGCTTGGTTAAACCTTGGAATTGCAATCTCTTCTGTTATTAGCTGTTTATACAGTTTGATATCTCCAACTTGGATTTGGTTCTGTGATAATGCATCGGAGTCTTGGATTGAGGTTGGATTATGGCAGGTGGAAGACATTCTTCCAGAGCGTGAGTATTTAACGGCACCTAAAAGTATATATACTCTATTCATTGATGTTAAAAAGCAAAAAAAACAACCAAACAAACAAGAAAAGGAAGTTTCGAAATGATGTATTGTATAAAATGCTAATTAGTAACTGCATTTCAAAAGACCTTAAATGTGCTGCTGAAAACAAATAGATAATTCACTTTTGATATGAAAGATTTAGCAGGTTGGGGCATTGAGCTGGTATTATCCTGTATGTTATAGTCGGTAATCCTTTCCATGAATGCCAAAGTAGACAGTCACAACATTTCAATTGCAAATGCACACATTTTGTTTGACCAGTGACTCATTCACTGGAGGGTTTTCTGATTATTTTTGCCAACCAAATTAGGCATGTTTGCCTAATTTGGCAAATGAGTAGATACTACTTTTAGTATTACTACTAATATTGTTAACTTGAAAGATTATTAATTTTAGGTTTCATTACTAAATTTAGTACAATTCGAAGCAATTAATACTAGTTTTATCTTAAAAGTAGTATTCACTTTGCTGCGGAATTGCCTAACTTGCCTAAAATCTCTATTTTTGGTGCTAGGTTTCTTTTCTTTGTTGTGACTGGTGTGGAATTATCCTGTAAGTCAGGCGGATCTACTTAACGGTCAACTGGATGTAAAGATAGTCTTATCATCTCATGAATTTGCATTTCAGATTACGCGAGACCTAGTCAGTTTCTCATAGTATCCTCTACTTTAACAGCACTAGCGTCATTGGTATTTATGATGTCACATATCTTCCCTCCTAGGTATCGTGGGAACCTGCGTGTGCTTATTGTACGGCATGACGGCAACTGCAGTAACAAGTAAGTTCTATGTCCCTCCCACTGGCCTAGAATAGGAATTTTTATTTAATTAAAAACTTAGTCAAAGACCAAGTGCTATTTTGATTAATGAGTGTGGTATCTGAAAACGTAACTGAACTTACTGGTCAAGTCACTGGTGGTAATGGCAGAAAAAGAATATCTAATTAGGCAGATTTAATATATTTGAAAAACTAGTATTTTCCTGGCAATCATTGTACAGAAAAAGTCTAAACACCCAACGACCAAGTTCAAGCGAGTTACTGATTTGCAGGGGCTTACAAAGTTAAAAGTAACATGTAGATTTGATGGGGTAGGGTCTTTAGTGATACATTTAACTGCAGGAATGGAACAAAACTGTGCAGAAGGGATTTTCACTCATAAATATTTTAACAATCAATTGCAGCCTCAGTGCTTGTGCCATTCATCTTCATTTTCATTCCGTTTCAGCACTCCTACTGGTCATCACAACTTCAGTGTTTGCAAGCGGTGTAAACTCCCAAAAATCTGTCCAGAACTACACATTCTCAAGCAGTTTTGGAATCTTCTGCAACTTATGTCTGATGGTACTGGAGCTTTTATTCGCTGGTACAACCATACACACAAAAGACGATATCTGACCTGGTGGAAAAGCGTTCGTTCAGGAATAAAATTTCAGCAATTTGATATGCACGAGAGATACATTACATTTCAAACTTTAGTTTCGTTATTACCGACAAATTTATGGTCAGGTGCTGCATGCCTGGACGGCGGACATTACCTCGTGATAAAATAGCGCATTCAATTATTATTATTATCGCATTATTTGTATCCAACTGGCTTGCCAATAAAGCAAACGGAAGTGAATAGATTTTCTCTAGTGTTATTGTTACAAAACATCTCATTTTAATGTTGATTGTTTCATTTGGTTCATAAAATGACACTTCTGACTGTACCACCTCGCTTATTTACACCTGCTTCAGCAGCATGTTGCACGCGCATGCCAGCAGTTGCAGGCAGACAGGAAGCTGTAGCCTATTAGCCAATCACACACAAGCATTCCCCAAGCTGTTACAAACAATTTCAAATTCAAATTCAGTTTAGATTGAGACTTCCAACATGCAACATGTATTGTGAAATACTTGCAAGAAATAAAGTACAATCTTTTCTCGGTTTAAAGCAAACCTATTGCTTTTGTTATTATTCAGGAACAAGCTTATAACAAGCTAAATAGCGACAATCGCAAGATAATACAGTCAGTGAAGAGAGTTTGGACAAAAGGCTTTTATTTTTTCGGCTAACCAGCAAGACTTCTGATATCTTCTAACTGTAAGTGACAACCGTTTAGGTCCAGATGCGTCAATGACGGCAAGTTAGAGTGAAACAACATCGGCAGTTTGCTCATTGGCTAGAAGACACTACCTGTAAATGACAAGTACCTGAGTTTGAGTAGTTTTCCTTCCTGCGCTGCTTTTGACAGCCGTTATTACACTTTCATCTAAAACCATCTGCATCAAATACAGATGTGTAAGAAGCGAACAGGATTCTATGTCGTGCAGTAAAGTTAAACGTCGGTTCACGGATGAGTAGCCCAGAATATAAACCTTTCGCACGTTTTCCTGCAAATATTCACATAAATCTGTCACTTCTTTGGATGCTATGATGTACAGAGACGAGTTTTTACCCACAGATTTACAATACGCCACAAACTCCTTTATATTTCCGTATCTAGGGTGATCTATTACAATGTTAAACTCGTCACAAGACGAACATTCCATCAGTGCAAAGAACGGACCTATAACTGGGTAAGGTCTGTCAACTAATACAAGTGATTGTAAGTTTGGCATTCTGCAATACTCAGACAAGTTGCGGAGAGTCAGAAAATTATATCGAAATAAGAAGTACTGCTGTCCTGAGTTACACAATGCGAGCGCATCTCCGAGAATGTTCAAACTTAAGTCTTTCTTCATTTTATCTGTATGGTCTAGATCCAGCGCTGGATACAATGCTAGCAGATCTCTTTGGTCTATCTGGATCAAGTCAATACTCTCTGCTGTGAGTCTTGTTAAACGTTTATAAGCCTTGTCTTTAGAAAATGTAAAATCATTTTGTGTTTTACTCAGGAAATAGACACAAAACCAAATGAAAAGAGGATTTGTCATAAATATCGATTTTTGAGAATCACAACCAAGTGGTTCTCCCTCACTGAGGAACAATACAAAATAAAAAGCACCAAGAAATTCTTGAATTGTTCGATGGGGAAATGATATAAATATATCAGCAGTTTCATCTGCCATTGACCAAAAACCCCGGTGGCCTATCAGCAAACCTGTGTCAAAAGCATCTTTGCTGACTTGTCTGATTATTTCATTTTTCTTCATCCAGCCTTGACCAGATTGTAACATTTCCCAGGCAACTTTACCAACACGTTTCAAAAGATCTACGAACTCGCTTTTCTTGAAATCTAAGTGTTTACGTGCAAGAAACTTACTGTACAAGCACCTGACTAACCTAGTGTAAATGTCGCCAACTCTTGGCATCACTTTGAATATTGATTTCTTCATTATTTACAAAAATACAAATAAACAGCAGCAACATGGGACATGAGTGTGAAGAACCTTTGTCTGTAAATCTTTTTGAGTTGACTTTTAAAACAGCCTTAATTTTACTCTCATCTTGTAAAACTAGACACAAACACTTCAGTTCGACTTTCTGTGAAACCCTTGACACTGACAACAGTTTGAAAATGTTTTGCAATATTTGCTACACTATGAGGTATGGACGTCAAAATAACATTATTACGTAACAACTTTCTACCTTGTAAAATTTTCAGTATGTCCTTATTGCTTCCCAGATCATGCTCATCCAACCCGTCTAGGATAAGGAGACACTTATCACCAAAAGATTCTAGGATTTGTTTCAATCTTTCTTCACTCACACCCAAACCTTCTAGGACACCATACTGATCAATGATAATATTCTCAATAGGCTGACCTGGTCGAACGAGCTTAAGAAATATACAAAATACAATAGATACACAAGTGAAAACCCCTGTTGCCCAATCGTGGGCGATCTTTTTAGCAACAGAAGTTTTGCCGAATCCAGGTTCTGCCTTGATTACTATCTTCTTGCCCTTTTTGTTCCCACATCTCCCTTTCCCCTTTGTGCTCTGCTTCTGTTGACTAGAACCCTCTTCTGATCCAGGTTCATTATCCACAAACAGTTCTTTGTAATCATCAAGTTCTATACCTTCAGGTCCAGTGGGCTTATTTTCGTCTTTTACTAAAGTTAATTCAGTAAACAGTTTGTCCATCGCCACGGTGTACTCCTTCGCTCAAGGTGCCATCTCCATCTCCATGGTTTCTTCTGTGCACGTCATGAGATTTTCGATCAGTTCAGTTCATCAGTTCATCATCTAAAACATGAAAATAATACAGACAATCAGTTTACAGTCTGGAATGTTATATTGATTGTGACACTGAGAGACAATGTCAAACAGTTTAATTAAAATTTCTATGTATGATAGAATCATTATGGTAGAAGACAATAAGTGATCAACGGTAATTTTTTTTGAAAACCATTTTAAATCTCAGACAGAGGATGAAATACATATCAGGTTTGGAACAATAGCATATCAAAAGCACCGTATAGATTTAATTTTTTGTCTCCTGTATAAACTGACAAAAATTTCAGGAGTTAGCTCAAAAATCATATCAGTTTTCCACGAAAGAATTCCGTACCGCCTATCAATAATGGGCTTACAGCCTGAGTGCAGCATTCGAAAAAAGGTTGGCTTTTTCAAAGTAATAATATTTTCTATGTCTGACATGATTGAAAATATTTTGGCCTAAGTGTTTCTAGCATTATAGCCATGTACATTGGTAACATTAGCTGACCTGCTATTATGTCGGTCTCATGCGAAGCCGAGGCTACAGCAGCACCCCGTGGTGGGACTCCCAGTATCATTTCCACCTTGTGCGGATCCACGTAACTTAGATCTACGTCTTGTGCCGCTCGGTACAGGAGACAAGCAAGTCTCTACAACAAGAGAGACGTCATTTATTGTAGTATATACCTTGACCGCTTTCTTTCCATCTTCCCCGCAAAGGTTTAAGTTTAAACAATTCTATGAATTTAGTTAATTTGCAATAACTTTGTGTTTCATTTATTACTCTCCGAATCCCAACAATCTGATCAACTTGAAAAAAGCCCATGCTTCTATTAGTATGAAATTAATGTAATTTAATGATGTGACATTGCCTGACCTTGACTTGATCGGGGCCTGAGTTTTTGTAGCTCCACCGTCGTATCATGTCCCTATTGAAGGCCTCCGTGTTTCCCTCCAGTTCGTCCTTCATCGACACGACCGTCTTAGTGTCGATCTTCATGTATCCGAGAGCGATCGTCTCCATGTGCCGACCGGATGTAGCGGCGGGCGCGACCCGTGATCATCGTGTCTCCTCCTGTCGCCATTGCTCAGTTTTACGTCAGCTGTTTGTACTAAAATAACGTAAAACAATTAGAACCTGCTGCAAGATATCACACTAAATTACACACATTTAATGCCACTACAACTGCAGACTGCACAACACATTTCTCAAATGAAGAGAATATCAACCTCTCGTAGAGCACTGGTTACTCAACCCAGGGGTCGTGGGTTTGATCGCCACCCAGGGTCCGATATATTTTTCAGCACAATTCGATTTTATTGGTGATTTAATTTTCCCTTTGTTGTGGAATATTCGTAAAAAATCCAAGCAAAGAATGAAAAGATTTGGTTTTCAATTTTGTTTCATGTGTTTCAATTTGATATGAAGTTCACCGTTTTTTGAAGAGGCGTGAGGTCCCTATCATTTTTGACATTTGACCTCTTTTGTCTTTGAAAATAATTTGACTTTTATTCAAGGTGATGTGATATTAATTTCTTGTCTAATCCGCTTTAGCAGCACTAAAAATTCAAGCAAAACATTTTATTTCAAACAGTGAGGATACCAAGGCTCCTTGAGCTTCATAATATTCAGCCGCTCTTAAATTGCGATGCAGGTAAAAAACCCTTGAATTCAGTGTGTAGCAACATTGAATCATTTTCACAAGTGAAGCTTATTTGGCGTTGGGGTACAGTTGGTTAAAGTGTTTAGACATGGCACAACTAAAAGACTATCCGGATATATGCTTATTGTTTGATTGTTACAAATTGTTGATGCAGAACTGATACGAGGCATATTGGCAGGAAACATTGCCGACTTAATGCTCCTGCGGTTTTCCTTAAAACTTTATCAATAAACATCTTTTAGTTGGCCATCGCCATTAACGCTATCAAGGGGACGTTTACATAAATGCTCCAAAGCATTACCTTTTGATACAAATACCACTAGGTTTATGAAAACGAAATGTTTTGAAAGAAAAAGTGAAAATCATGTACCGTAAAGCGTTTAGCTTTTTCATTGCGTAAAAGGACAACATGTCTGTTCTACTTCTACACATAGACTTGTCGTCTTGTGAGACCAAGCCAAACTTTTTTGTATGGAACTTACTGCCTGGGTGAGGCATGTTAATTTTATTTCAACACCCGGGATACTTTTTAAGATAAAATATTAGAATAATACGCCCACTGCCCATATTTTTATGGACATTGAAAGTTAATGGATGAAAATTAAATTCGAGATCAATCCGTTCAATTTTCATCCCTTCTGCGTATCGTTAATAAAATATAGGTCACCAAACGTTTTTGCAAAACACAATCAGAGCAGATATTTTCTGGCAAATCTACTAGTGCCATGAAAAAAGATTAACACTTTAAAAATCGCATAAAAGGAAATGTTATAGGGACATCAGAGGGTCAAATTCTTATCAATTTGGAACAATAGCGCATGAAAAGAACAGTGTGAAATTCTTTCATTCTTTCCTTTGTTCTCTATATTTCCAAAATGATAAGAATTTTAGGAGATGGAATACAAATAATTTATTGATTGAGACAAGTACATCTCTACCGCATGTTGAGACCTTGTGTTTTCTGACCGATCAGTAGGGCACGACGTTACAAAGCGGAATTTATGTCTAAAATTATGTGATGGTAAGCTGAACTGCAATAGTACAGCAAAGGAATTTTAACTCCCCCTCCACAACTGTGGCAGCCCCCGAAGGGCAATAAAAAAAATTACATTTCGTTCCCTATTGATTAAAAGTGCAATCCTTTGAAAGTTACCGATCTTTTTTGTCATATTGGTTGGAATTCTCCTGTTTGCTGATTTAGGCTATGGACCCTGTGCAGGCTGATAATCTACAGTACCGGTAAAACAAACAGTACAAAATGCTCAAAACATGGCGCATGCCCTATTTATGATGCAATCCCTTTTTCAGCTGATTTATGGAGTTTTTCTCACTTGTAACTTCCACACTTATCACCACTGATACGATATTGCCAGAGGTCTTTCTCCCTGTTTTGAGCTTTTACGGCATGTTGCCTGGAAACTTTCTCTGGCAGTTATAATTACTGCAAACAGTTATTGTATCAGGATATTCCTGTTAGCAGCTTTTGCCAGTCAAATTAGCAGCAGTGACGTTTTTTGGACGGGGCAGCAATGAACCTATTTCGTTATTTAAATGATTCTATCAGAAAAAAACATTCGAATCCCTTTACGTTGCTTTTCCCGTAAATGATTGCAATTAAAAGATGTGACGTTATAATTTTGTCACGTTCCTACGTGGATTCGTCTTTCTGGCTTGTTTGTTTTCAAAAACAAATTTTGAGTTCTTCCGTTTCTAGGGACAACAGGTTAAATTTCGTGAAATATGTAGGATATGTGATTACATTCATATTTTTTTGAATTTAGAAATTTATCTGGAATACTTTTGCCAGTCTACAGATAGACTCAAACACAAGTGTTAGATTAGTGTCAGTTGAGACATACATTTTGAAACAAATAACAAGCAAAAAAACTGGCAACTGAAGAAGTTTCAATATCGTGCAAGAATTCCATGCTAACGAATCGCAATATGAATATTAAATACAGCAGTTGCTGCACAGGCATTGTGCATGCATGTTCCAAAGAGTTCCGTATAAAATTTTCCTAAGTCCGGAATTTATATTTAATATAACAACAGCATCCCTACAAACAAAAAATCTAAAAAATTGTTTACAAACAAAGAAACCAGAAAGAGGTATCCACACAGAAAGTTGACAAAATCTTTGTCAGCAAACAAAGTACCGGAGATTCTTGAATTGTAGCCCAGGGCTTGTTGATGAGAAATACCCTTTTTGGCAGATAAAATTGGCACCGAATATAAGCCCATGGGCTTACAGATGAGAAGATGGGTTCATAGATGAGAAAGACTCAAAGTATGTTTCCAAAAACTGACTCAATTTTACAGATAAATTAAATAAACTTTTACTCTGGAATGTCAAGTTCTGTGTCGAAAGGAATAATTTCTTCCTCATCAGAACTATTTGAGAAGTCAGGCCCTGTTATCTACCTCTTCAATTTCTCCAATACCTTGCTTGAATTCCAATTTCTCCTTGGAAAAATATTTCTGTGTATTGGGGCTAAATATTGATTCTATTTCTCATTATTTAGCTGATGGACTTATAGTTGGACGAGCTGTAAATCGAGAATCTCCGGTAAGGTACAAATAGGCTCTGCTATTTCTACCAACAGAATATGGGTGGGACGTGGAAAAAAGGAGGGTCTAATAACTCAAGCAAGATAGAAAATACGCAGAAATATTAATACTCGTCAGGTAGTACACGCCTGAAACGTGAAACAATATATTTCTCCCATGAAATATTTTTTAAACTGAGTAAAATCGCCTGCGCCACACTGACATTTTTGTATAGATACTTGTTCAAAAGAAAAGTATTACACCCAAATTTTGATTTACATATTTATCAAAATTAGCAATACCCACAAAAAACTTTAAATTTAAAATAATTAGCATATATTTCGTACCATACCGACGGCAGCGAGATACAAGAAAATAACTGCTTGGCAAAACAAGGGGATGAGTGATTATCTCGTTCAAAGCCGGCTGTACATCCAAACACAGCAAACCTGTCGTCATATTCAGATATTGAACAATTGTCATGTAAAGAACTAAACTTACATTTCTTTGGTACTCCGGCTTCACTTCTGCAGCTAATGTTAAGACGCAAATCTGGATGGTTTAACTGTGAGGTTTTGGTGCTTATAGACAGTTAAAGTTACCCGTTTTACGCCAACATGCACGTGTAAGTTTAAAATAGTGAAGTGTTAACCGATAATGTTAAGTTGAGCAAATACGTCAATAATCATCAGATTCCACCTCAGCAGCAAACATAACGCTGCCGAATTACTCGAGTTACGCTGAGGTGGCGCCTGGGGATTTTGGAATTCATCTTCCACGTACACGTAGGCGTAAAACGGGTAACTTAACCTGTCTAGTAAAATGTTACGTTTCCCTGTGTAAACGGGATCGTTTCTGACGGCTAAACATTCAAGTGTAAAGCTTAGAGAACTTCAAGGAGCACGGTCTGTTGATTATGTGAAGTATACACAAATAGTCATGAACACTTTAAATTAAATTTTTGTTAGTTCTATATTTGTAATTTTCTCACAAGAAGAGCTCTCAGGTTTATTATTTCAGCATTTACAAATATTCGTGCGTTATCTTTTTAACTTGATAAATGAAAAATATGTGAAAAGAATGATGCCTTCTAGTTAAAGGCCTCTGACCTTTTTGTATAGAGTCATTGGAACTCAATAGAAATTAAAACAAAATAGGATTATTGTACAAATAGAAAAAAATATTGACCTTCACATAACTTTGACCTTCAAATTACCTTGGCCTAAATGTTTCTATCTTGACCTAATTTGTTAGGGATGACCACGTGCATTAACAAGAGATAGGCAGATATGTTATAATTAATCACTTTCTATTACTATGACCTTGAATTTGACGCAGTGATTGTGACACCAAAATTGACTCAGATAAAATGAAGTGTGATGAAAATGTACCTGTTGTAAAAAGACTAGAACAAGAGTTGCTAGACTTCGGATATAGTTTATTAACTCTGGTATAAAATACATGCAGTCT
>JBCAUI010001128.1:0-30000 GCA_038406195.1 Haplosyllis anthogorgicola
TGTTTGTATGATATGAAGTCTCTATGATCAATAGTGTGCTCAGGATGACTGTGCACAGACGACGACAACAATGCCAACGACAACGATGGACGACGGACACTTCATGATTCTATAGGCTCTTTGGCATATATGCCAAAGGAGCCAAAAAAACCCTGAAATACATTACACACAGCAATGTATGGTCACCATGAGCATGATCTGTCAGAAGTCAAACATGATACATTGGCAAAAACTCTAAATATTATTGATACTGATAAACAGTTTGGCTTCTTAGAGGCCTAGGTCTATTTTTTTTTTTTTTTAAATTAATTTTCGTGGCCCCAATCGCCGCACTTTGAAAATCCTGCCTGTGCAATGTAATCCAAATGATTTTAAAATGGCCTAACACTCAAATGGAAATCTACCTGCGGCGTATTCCGGGTCATGTCCAATAAATCTGGTAGTATCTTACGCTTAAGCCTTAAATGATACTTTCTGTCTGCGATCTGATTCTGTAATGCCGGCAATATCCTGCTGTCAAGATTGTACTTGAGTATTTTATCACTGCAATACCATATGCATTATTTTGCATAAATAAGCCACAATGCAAAAGGGGCTTTTTATTCTCTTTCCTGTAATGTATCTTTAAACTCAATCTCAGGTTTCGAACAATTTAATACTGATCAACATATATGGTTTGGTAAAATTGTAGCTACATGAGAAAGAATTGTCATTTAAAGCAAAAGGATTCCTTGTGTAAGTCTAGTTGTACGTAAGTAATTGAGTTTGATCTGGATGGCTGCTCTATCTTGTTCAATTGTGGAGAATCCGGTAAATGCACTAATGCTTCTTGTGTCTTTGATCACTAAAGATTTTCATTCCCAGATTTTTTACCAAAATGGTTTTGAACAAAAGCACAATATATATGTCGTCTTCTTCAGTTTTTTTGGGGTTTCTTTTACTCAAGCTGGTCCCTACCATATTTTACATTACATTTACATGTGTGTATTTCTTAGAAGCTATGAGTTTATTGTATCCTTTATTTCAAAGAAATTGACCACAAGTTTATTGTAGCAAGGCTAGGACTGAGATCTTTATTATATCCTAGTCACTTTCGAATGATATGGTCACTGGTCAATGTTTGACAAATATTACTCTGTGATCCGCATAAAAGTCATGTCAGGGACTACGGTCATCTCCCCCCTCCACCACCACCACCACAAGAAAAAAAAACTGCGTCATTTTTCTTTTAAACTTTTAAGCCGCGTTTTCCAAGCGTAGTGTTGAACCCTCGATTGAAAAGTAATCCTGTTACAGCATCGGTGGTTAGGAAAGTGGGCTGCGGGGGGGGGGGCAGGGGGAGTGGGCTTTATTACTTCTCTCTCTACCCAGCAAAGAGGGCTATGTATCTAGCAACGTCTATATTTGGAAAGCAAAGTTACTTTCGAAGAGTCAACAGATACCCTTCCTAATGAAGTCCAGAAAGCCTGGATCAAGTTGTACTTCTCATAGTGCAAAAACCTACATTAACCCGCTTTTAGCACAAATTGCAAAGAGCTTCCTCTCCGAGTCATGCGATGTAATACTTGTGGGACTTTGTGCCAGATCATTACTAGAAATCACAGCAAAATATCACAGTTCCTCGCTTTGTGGGATATCCTTGTGTAAACCCTTTGAAGTGAAGAGAGGCGACCCAGAAATGTTAGTATTCCCAGGGGTAAGAACTGGTGACAACTGAATTGTACTTCCCCAGACATATAATTTGACTCGGGATAAAATTGGAAACAAGTCTGTGTACACATTAAGCTTGTCACATGTAACGTCTGGAAAGTTTATCTCTATTTGTCCACGTGAACAACTTTAAGTTTCTGATAAGTGTGACTGACTGGCTGCCTGCTAACACCCATACACAGTCAATGCTTCCATTGAGCAGAAAATGGGTGCAAATCAAAAATGACTCGAGGGGATCATAGCACACAAGAGTGTGGAACAAACAACAGATCCACCTTAGCTTTAAAAACTAGGTCCAAAACAAAGGGTACCAGTGGCCCCTTAAAAATGGACATCAATCCACTTTTTTTTCAATTTTTTCTCTTTATAACGTTGTAAATTGATTAATTTATTAAAATTTTAAAAAATAATAGAATTGATCAGTCTATTATGCAAGACACAAATATTTCCCAGAGATTTTTGTGACAAGCTTGTTATGGTAATACAGGAAGCGTAGGTTCACATACATTCCAACCGAATCAAACTGCTCCCAGTTAATGAAGCATACAATAGGACTTGGCGACTCCTTTAATAACATGGTAACAAAGACGAAAATAAATACCACGAGAGTCAGTAATCATTCATTTGGAGGGAAGATAAATAAATGGAATGGACTACAGTTGTGGATAATGAACTAAATTCGAGATAAATATTGATCGCATTTGATATTATTTGATGTGAAGAACTAATATTTCAAAGGAATTCTTCCTGATAAGAGAGTGCAATGAGAAATAATACTAATTCAACCGTGAATTCTTTCCCAAGTATTTTTCTGTAAGTTTCATTCCAAAGCAGAAACATAAGATATCAGTTTTGGTGGCAATAGTTGCAGTCCTTTCTCCGGGATCAACATGCAACTATTTTGTGGGGCCACTAGTGCCCCTGTTTTGGACCTGTCACGAGGTTCCAAAGCCATGGATATAATTGGGACATCTCTGAATAACGAATTCCGTGTCGTGTATACCTTTTCGTAAGGCACAAACCACAGTTTTTTCTATCATCTCCAACCACCATTGTACCATCGAGACCTGCCTTCTTGTCATTTAAAATACACTTATTTTAATGCCATTTCATCGGCATTCAACTATGATTTTATTCGGCATCAACCCGAAAATTTAGTTTCTTAAACGTGAATTTTTATTTATATCCAGCACCAAATTGTTCCAAGGCACACTGTGCACACAAATATAACTGCTGTTAATGCCTTTCATCCAATGCAGTCACTTAATTATTAATTAGGTTCCGATAAATCTATAATGACTTATTAATTAATATGTCCTACTCAATCAAGATGTCCCAACACACGACTTGGTCAAGTGGCAATTTGGTCCCTGCTCCAAACAGGAAATTAAACATTGAGCTAAAAACCAGCTTCTTGATTCCCTTCACTATCAGTAGATTTGTATTTATTCTCTCACTACATTATCTACTTATCCGCAGCTTCTAGTGTCCGGATAAATAACTTCATCTTCAGTAACTGGATTTACTCAATCCCTAAATCCCATATCAATCTAAGCTCTGGCTCAATCTACGGGAGGAAGATTCGCAAACATTTACAGATTTTTGGCTCATCTGGCACAGGTTTCAAAGAGGCTTTGCCATCATGCTTTGTCCATCGTTTGTCAGTTTCGTCTTTATCCTCGTGTGTTTTGACTTTTTCATAAAAGATCAGCTCGAACACGGATAAATCGAACTTCATGGTAGCTCGAACCTTTTAAACTGTCCCAGTGGTAGGTTTCTATTGTAAAATTAATCTGTAACTTCTAGTTAGATCGAACTTTTTGGAGTCTCCCTTGAGGGTTCGAGCTGAGCGGAATGACCTGTGTTATACATACTTTTGCTATTCTATCTGACAGATAGTTCACTTGTTTTAAGTCTTATTAAACCATATTTAAATACGTTCACGCACTATCCCTTAAATCCCTTCAACAGATACATAACAAATATTTATTAGGCCGGACCAATATTTGTTGAGGAGAACGAATTACAAATCCTCAGACTGAAACTCAAGTGCTCACTGGTCGCCCATGTATTGAAGCCACTGACAGTTGTAGGAATTTCAATTTCCAGCCTTAATGAATACTTAGTTGTGCGGAACTCATTCGGTTTTACACGGATGACTCGCTCATCTCTTTCAGCTGGAAGAAATCATTCCATCGTATGCACATCTTATGTCTCAGATCAACTGGCTTATGCCCCAAATAATGTCTCAGATCAACTGGCTTATGCCCCAAAGAAATCTTCATAATGTAATGTAATGGGCAGAATGAAATGCTATTGCCTACCGCCTGTGTGTGAATACACTGTTTTCGATAGTGATCGCGTGCCTGTTGTGCCTTTACATCTGTCTTTCTCCAGATGATCTGATTTTACTATTCTGGATATTTGGTCAGTTTCAAGGTCGTGCAATTGTCACGGCTATTTTGCGACACCTGCCAGTGAGATTATCATCATTTAAT
This sequence comes from Haplosyllis anthogorgicola, assembly GCA_038406195.1. Lineage (NCBI taxonomy): Eukaryota > Metazoa > Annelida > Polychaeta > Phyllodocida > Syllidae > Haplosyllis > Haplosyllis anthogorgicola. The sequence goes on from JBCAUI010001128.1 coordinate 4,209, forward strand.
TTCAGTCATTTCAAGTAAGAATAACGTTTAGTTCTCGGACTTGTCTGTAGTTGCCGGTGAAAATAACAGGCATGAATCTTTGGTTGTTTTTCTAAAGTATCTGCCATGACCATGTAAACTTTACTTTTGTTACTTTTTATGCCTTAATAACCTCGAGACAGGCAGGTAGTGAAATGGAATCAATATAAATGGAAACTTGTCTGTCTAAATTGAACTGAACAACATATCAGCAAATCACTGTTTGCCACACAGCCGAGCACTACTGAGAGTCACTGAAGAGTTGGTCAAGTGGCAATTTGGTCTCTAGACTTTCACAGCTCCAAACAGGAAATTAAACATTGAGCTAAAAACCAGCTTCTTGATTCACTTCACTGTCAGTAGATTTGTATTTATTCTCTCACTATCTACTCATTATCTACTATTCCGCAGCTTCTAGTGGCCGAATAAATAGCTTCATCTGGCGTAATTAGATTTACTTAATCCCTAAATCGCGCCTGATTTTATGATATAAAGCTTACCGTTTATGAGGTTTATGAAACATGATGATTCCCTTATATAATCGTGGAATGATGAAGAAAAGACTCGGGGCAAATACAGAAAACTTACGATAAGGATTGTGGCATTACTTAAGGTTGCATGACGTCACTGGCACCCATGAGATGCAATAGATAGAACATTTGCAGCCACTGCCAGAGAGGACTTTACCACCTAAAGGCACAAACTTAACGATAGATCGGATACTAACACAAGGCCAATGCCCAAGTTATTGAAATGTACCCATGTAAACATTTATGTTTGTCGAAATGCAAGCTTCTCTCTTGAATTTGGCCTGCTCTGATTTGAGTCCACATTGTTTGTTGGCTGGAATCAAATCACCTTTCGCGTTCTGCATGTTCATTTTCAAAGTGACGTTTGCCTTTAATTCCAATGTTAACTTGAGAATTATGTACTTCATAGATGGAACAGTTTAAAACAAATTAAAACGACACTAAATTTTCGTTTTATGAGACGAAAACTGCACAAAAAATATACACAAATATTCATGGATGTGTTGCGATTAGGCGTGATACTGAACCTATGATATACTTAATGGAAGGTTCTAATATCAATCTAATGTAATACATTTTACTAAAAAGATTCGATAGATTCTGGCAATGAATTCATGCATGACTGACCTAAATCAAAGATACATCTTGTTCATTATTCCCCGCTCTCATTTTTTTATGTTTTAAAGCTTTCACTTGTTTGTTCCCCCCTCGCATGCTCTAACAGTTCTGTGAGTTGAAAAACATGGTTCGGGAAATGAGCAAAATGGATATTTTGATCAAAGGCCGGAAACGTAATTGATGAGCTATGAGTCTCTTGGCAGTTGGTATATTGCAGGCGAAACACTATTGCGTGTATGATAAATGAAGTGTATCCTGCCGAAACAATCCTCCTTTCATCATCGGTGTCCAAATATATAATTTCCCGCATGAATAATCATTTTGCACCATAGAGATACAATTCAATTCCTTTTACTAATTTTTGGCATTATAAATTACATTTCATATTATTTATCCCCAGGATTATTTTTGGGGTCAATGGAAATAATCCAAGGTTCCCACTTTCTGGCATTGACAAAATTCCAGGGTTTTTCCAGGATTTTAAAGTGAAATTACAGGTATAATATTCTTTTTTTTTTATTAATGTGGCCTCCACATACCTTTGGGTAAAATGCTTACATTACCGATTTTACACAACTTGTAAAATTGAAAAATGTATATAACTGTCCATGGTACTGTAAGTTTTCCAGTATACCTATGATTTTCCAGGATTTTTAATAAAATTGTCAGATTCCAGTACTTTTCCAGGACTGAAAAACCTAGTGTCATTTTTACAGGTTTTCCAGGTTTTCCAGGAGTGGTGGGAACCCTGATAATCTGTAACGCAAGAGGCTGTGGCAGTTTCAACTTTTTTGGACGATATCTGTGCGTAAATCATACACTATTGTCTCATCGTGTACAGCAGGGATTTATCATAAAATGTTCAACAGAGATTGTTTCACAAACTATATATCATATTCAGTACCATAAAATAACCTCCATGAGGAACTTCCCAAAGTTTACTTGCATCTGTGTTAAAGTTTCACTTAGTGGCGCCCTTCTTCCTTTGCATTTAGTTACTTTTTATTTTATTTACATGGTAACCGTCAATCCTTTCTCTGGGACCTGTGCGCAACCATTTAATGGGGCCACTGGTACCCTCGTTTTGGATGACTGTGCCACTGCATTTCAAAAGACACGGTTTTACAGAGATGAGGTCGCCAAAATAGTAATAAAATTGTCAGTTGAATCTCGTGAAATAAGTTCTCAATGTTGTCATTGTTCTTGTCTGAACTTCTATCAGAAATATAATTTTCTCCAAAAATTTCAAAATGCGCTTTAACATGCGGAAAGTTGCGAACTTATCAGTTCAAAGGACAATTACATTACATTAGACCATGACCAAGTAGACGAGTTTTCAACATCACATTGAATAAATTACCATTTCCTTCAAAGTTTCCTTCAAAATTTTACTTTTAGGAGGAGAAACTTCTGGTGAAACTCCAAAGCCTAAATTAAGATGATTACTCTAATGAGGCCCCAGCTACCAAAATAATGAGCGCAGTTTCTTATGCGACTTGAAATGGTAATCAAGCACTAGTAAGTCTTGCCATCATACAAGAAGTTTTGATTAACTTGCCTCAAGTAATTTTCTCATTCTATGTTAAGATTTTCTAATAAAGTCTCCCTGTAAGACATTTAGCAGTAATTACAGAATACAGACTGCCAAAAATAAATTTATTTTGAAAGGTTTCCTAGAAATGCCAAAAATAAATTCATTTTGAAAGGTTTCCTAGAAATGAGACACGAAAAGCAGTATGGAAATTACAGACATTTTAACCTGATTTTCAATCACGAAAGTAGCTACATTCCCGCACAATTTGAAAGGGATCTACACAGGTACCCTTGCCAGTAGGGTAGCAGCTGTACCCCACCCTAGCCACACGCCAGGCATACCTGCAGAGCAGTTAAGCATCAGATACTTAGAGAGTGGAGCTTTAGAGAACCGAGCAATAGCTAAATGTAGCCTTGCCACTCCAACGCGAGCCTATTACATGTGCGTTACATTGCGAGGGGTGTATACCCGAACACTAATAATAGGCTTCGTACATAACCCCAAGCGTAGTTACTTACTAATGAAACTATGAGAAGTAGCTTATTTTTATGTTGAGCTAACTGCATTGCACATAAAAGTGGTTGATACTTCTTTATTTCTTAGCTCTACTGTCTCTATTACTCAGGGCAGTATTCTTTTTAATTCCCATTACTGAGCCTGATATTCGTCTCAATTGCTTGAAATTTCTTACAATTAATGACCGCAGAAACCCCCAGCCATTTCTTCAGTGACAAAACTAAGTAAGCCGGCAGAGTCATTCATCACGCCCTTCCCTTAATGACGGCCTCCGGGATTAAGAATATGTATTGTGCCATTAAAACACTCATTGTGGAATCTGTAAAGACAATGGCTGTGATGGATGAGTGTCGAGGTGAGAACGAGAGGTGTACAAATCATACATTCTCTCCTCTTCCCTTTAGTGGTGAATAGTGCTTGGAACCGAGTGCTAAAATACTACCGAATAATAACCACTAGCACAACATTGAAAAATTCGCAGGCCAAATGGGGCCTGCTCACCCACGTTCACCTATGTGAAAAGTGTGGCAGGCTGCCCACTAACACAAATAGACAGTGTACGTTTCTGTTTAGCATAAGCAAATGTGTAAAACAGAGGGTACCAGTGGCCCTATAGCCTCACAAAAATTTCGAAAGACTTCCGTCCACTTTCTGTAACAACCAAAAATATCGTGCAACAATTTGCATTAGCGTTGGAAAATGAAAGACCCAATATGATCCCTCGATTAAAGCATGTATTTCGGTGGGGCCAAGTATCTAAGGGTTATCCAATTCTGCGGTTGTTAAAATTAAGCGATTTACCTCGAAGCAATGGCAAATTGAAACCGCTGCATAAAATAACAGTATTCATCCTGTGTTACACTTGAAGATTCATAACAGATTCATAACTAAAAGTTAAAAGTAAATTTTCTCTTGATATACCGTGCTTTTCAAGGCACTGAAGTCTTATCAAAGGCAGTTTACAACTTTTAACTCTCAGTCAGGAACTCATCCAAGAACTCACCCAACCTTGGTGTGAGCTATCCACCTCAAGGTAGCCATCACCTTGTGATGATGAGATCAGGTGGCAACTATACATCCCCGGTAGGGTCACACACAATCCTGTCTTCTTACAGAGGGCTGGTACCAATTTTACACCTTGGTCATGGGAGGCTGTTATTTACTGACACACCAACCATAATACCACGAGGCTCACCTAATTAACCGATAAACCATCGACAATCAGTTTAACCGATAACTGGTCCGAGCCTTGAGTGTGCACGACAGAGAGTTATCATCTACTGCCGGGCACAGATTATCTCTCACACAATAAATCACGATTCGTGTCGAGCAGCTTGTCATTCTAATCCCATTACAGAAACCATGACGTGAATTAAACCGTCAGACTTACTGGAAACAATGTTCCGCGTTATCTGTACTTAAACATCTACATGTATCAAGGGATGGTTACAATTCCAGTAGGATATAACTGCAATTTTAACCGTCTTTCGTAGAAAGAGCCTTTCGATCCAAAGTCTTAACCTTGGGGCACAAAAGGTTTCATTACCTCTATCAGCAAAATTGCACCAAGCCTGGTTGGGAAGGTGGAAGAACGCCAACCCCTCAGGAGTTATCAGTGGCCCCACAAATGAACCATGGTCCAACAAAAATAAAAAATAAAATAAATAAAAATTTGCACAGCCTTGGCGGGACATTGCTCATCCGACTCTGACGATAACCCAGTATGTATCTGGCCATGTCAACCTCGCCTAATGTTCCCCTATTACTTTTCATACAAGAAACCTACAGCAAAATCAATCTGTGTATACTTCCAGATGAATGCGTCTTAATTCTGCTATAATAACCGAGTCTCAGCTACACATACAATCCAGTCCTCCATGATAAAGAAGATGCCTGGGTTAATAATTTCTTGACCGTGTCTGAAATTACTTCCCTTTATTAAATTTGCTTCAATCTCTCCACATGGCGGTTTTTCATCAGCAATTTTTCTTCAGAAGAGAAGATCGTATTACCACGAACAAATAAGATGTCTTACAAACGGAAGAAAACGAGATAAAAAAGTGGATTTTTATTACGAAAACAATTTAGGCAACAATGGGATTTCTCGTAAGAAGTTTCGTTGGTTTTTATCCAGTATGTCTGCTGTTGGTGCTGATATTCTAAGAATTCAGATTCTAATTATGGAACTAATTATGCGGCAAATTGAAGCAGCTGCCATTTTTTCAACTTCTATGACTTCGTTTCCCATACTGTTGCGCAATATTGGTACCAATTTTGTGAGCACCCTGCTTTCAACACATCTAAAGTTATGTTTTGCACCAAGTTTGGGTGAGTTCTCTTCTGGAGTTTACTAAACTAAACCGTTGAACAATTTTCTACCTGGATAACAATAAGGTACAGAGAACTGTTATATTCATTCATTTTTCCTAATTCTTGGCTTGTTGGTATTCCTGATGGTAGACTTGATTTTACCTCAACAGTAAGAGTTTCAAATAGTTTCATTCTTTCCATATTAGGCCAAATAGTTTCATTCTTTCCATATTAGGCCAAATAGTTTCATTCTCTCCATATTAGGCCAGACTTTTTATTCGTTGGATTACGTATAAATGGAGGATATTTGGAGAGCGGCGATCAGGAACAAAATGGGCTTTACTGTTTATTGACAAGGCGACTGAAAGTTATGACTTTGGGTTTTTGGGCTCTGATTAATTTTTTGGGGAGCGCCGGGAAACGTAATCCAACAAATAAAAAAGTGTGGCCTTAACTTGTACAGTTTGCCCTGACAGAAAGCAGGTGACTTATTTCGTTTGACCTTCAGGTGACTGGTCTGCTTGATCATTAAGTTCGCTACTTTTATTATACTTTCTACCAATTACATTATCGAAGAAAATATTTACATCGAAGATGTCAAAGTTTTTCAAAGTTGCCTCATTAGGAACCAAAACAAATTGCTACTTGAACAGAACGCCGCAGATAAATTAATGCAAATCCATGCAAACCTGATGTAATTAAACTTAATTGGACCTCAAAATAGAAACAAAGACATTGATAAGATTTGAAAAATGAAACAATTGTAGTTGAAGTGAAGTACTTCAGTTCGTGAGATCCTAGAAAGATACGTTGTGATTAACTTGCCTCAAGCAATTCTCTCCTCAGAGATTGAACATTATTTAATAATCCTCAGCCAATAGGCATTGATCAGTAATTACTTAATGGTTAATTTAGGGGAATTACTGCCTACATCAAGATGTTTTTTCTCCCAATGCAATTTCTTTCCTGGCTCACAGAGAAGTTATTTTGCAATGGCATGAATCTACATCGTGGTTCCTTTCTATCATGCTGAGCGCAATAAGGCCGGACTTTTTATTTGTTGGATTACGTTTCAATGCCGGAAATTTTGAGAACGTCGATTGGAAAAAATTGATTTTGCTGTATATTTTGGTATTTTTGTTTACAATTTACGAAGTCGATGTATGATTGTTCCAAACAATGTTTGATGACGCAGTGGAAAGTTTAAATTTTGGGTTATTTGGGGTCCGATTTTTTTTCTACAATTCTTGATTTGCGGGAGAGACGGGAAACGTAATCCACAAATAAAATCTCCTGGCCTAACAGGATCAGAACATCCGAGTTACAACATTTATTATACTGTGTACGGCTTGAACTTTTTATTGCTAACATCATTTCTTAACAAAATGGATGACAAAAGATCTAATGCAATTTCTTACTAAACTGGATGTATGTAAAAAAAGCAGCGCAAATTAAGAACACTTTTCAATAATTAAATAGTCTTCGTTCGTTACCGTCAGCAATTTATGCTGTTAACATCGCGTACACATGGGTCAACAGCTAACTATCTCACCAACTGCTAATTGATACAATTCAAACCTGCTGTGTTCAGTACTTTTCTTTGAAGTTGGAAAATCATAACAACTCTAATTATCTGATATTTATTCAGGAGACGTCATTTCTTTACATATTCGAAGTGGTGGATCTTAATATATGTCCGATGGAGGGACGATTATTCCGAATACTGTGACTCCGTCATTTTGCCCTTCCGCCTGAGATCAACTAAGACTACATTCCTTGACTCCATAAATTAATGTTATAAATACGAGCAAAGTATTGCCCCTCTCACGCCCCCCCCCCTCCCCCCCCCCACTATCCGCCACTGATTGTAACCTAACTGACTTACCTTGAGTCCGGAGTGCAGAATAGAGATGGGGAAGTTGGCATCTGGTTTAGAGCTCAACCAGAGTCTGAACTGCGGATCCACTTCAGCTCCAGGTTTGTTGAAACTAAACAGAAAAAAAAATTGAGAAATATTAAAGTGAAAAATCTTTGTGGTGCAGGGCATTTCTTTGCATGGCTTTTAAACAGACGGAAAACGCTAGCAGATTGAAGTATCCCATCACAGAAGTCCCGAGAAACTAGGCACACAAGACTTCACAAACATCCTGTAGAGGTTGAGTTGGCAATTTACGTAAACATTTGTCAAGGTTTATGGCAAATCTTCCTTCTTCATTAAATTGTTTATTTCAATCTCTCTACAGGAGGAACGAAAATTACTCAAAATGGCCATGAGCTCATTCCGCATTATAATGTATAACTGAGAATATTGAAACTGAAAAATAACACTGTTCCGTTGTGATAGGATCATCTCGTAAAGCACCTCGAATGTGGGGATCGGAATTTTTTCTCCTTTTTATTTGTTTATTCATTATATTTTTTACATTTGTTTTTATTTTTTTATTTTTTTTTTTTGGAAATCCCAATCTGAGGATTACGGCTGCGAATGCCATCCTCACAATGAAATTTTAAAAATCTAAAGTAACTCATTTGAGAGGAACCGAGAACAAAAGCTAATGTCGGAGGAAAGCGAGTCCCATGCAGGGCAGACATCTCTCAGCTAGTGAAATGCATTCTCTCACGATTGCATCGAGGATTACTTTCTATGCTGAGGAGATTAATAAAGAGCCATAGAAAATCCCTATCAAGCACTTATGACAAAATCGCCTATTCTTTACGATCGCAAATGGATTTCTCAAATAAGAACGAACCATATGCTACAACAATAAATCCTCTTGAAACCCCGTCTAAATTGGTTTGTCAGCATCCTTGGCCTTGTTGCAAGAGCTGTTGAAACTGATAGAAATTAATGCCGTCATAAATATGGCGATTATATTGCATGTGACACTCGTAAAAGCGAAACAATGTACGAAAGTACGATAAAATGCACGATTTTTATGCCGGGCGGATGAGTGTCCTTTCACAGGATTTTATGGATCTCAGTGGGATATTTACACCATTGTAATCTTCAGCAAATGACAGTGTGACTGCAATGGCAAATGTACAACTCGAGTACTTTGCACCTTTCGTGTATTTTTACTATCATTGGGTTTAATAAACTACATGTTATTATCATTGAAAAAAATTACATATTTTCCAGAGATTTCCTTTCATTCTTTGGGCCGAAAATTCCTACTTTTTAAGTGCATGCTTGTCCCATTCTTCCTTTCTTTGTTTAAGCCCTGTTGTGTCATTTTTAAACGATCACTTCGATTTTACAGCTGAGTGATCGTTTGATTGTCTACGGTTTCATGTTAAACCGTACAGCTAAACGTAGAAAACATAGATTACTATGGTATCTTGGTAATTGCAAATGTGACGGTCAATTTAAATGATGATGCATTTGCAGATTGCGTAGTGCCAGCAACGTGCATGAATAAATGGTTCTCAATGCATTTCACTTTCCTTTGTTTAGAAAACAAAGAACAACAATTTTCTCTTTCGTCCGTTCCCTTGTCACATGATAATCAAAGACATTTTACCTTCTCAGATAAAATCTTTGTTATATTTTAAAGCAAGTTTTAAAGCAACCTTTCAACAAAACATTTACTTCTGAGAATTTTACAGATTGTACTTTATGTTCAATTACTACGAAGAATTTACCTGTTACAAATATGAACAAACTATGCGCGTACCTTAATGTGACAACGTTATTGACATAGATAGAATTGTGGAGCCAGATAAAGTAACCTTGTCAATGATTCAACAGGTTTAAAAGCGCACGACCAGTTCTCAGGACGGATACACAAAGAAAAGTAAATTGTTTTCCCTTACACTCTTGATCTCATTTGGAGCAGTGGGACCAGGGTTTCTTTTTTTCTCGGAGAGTTTCCCGTAAAGTCCGGGTTAACTGCAATCAATTATGGATACCAACAGACCACTGATGGTAATGCAGTGCTACATGATATACGAAGCGCTATTCACTTTCAGGTTGTTATTTTGTGTTAGCGTTTCTAAACAAAAGACTTTATTCGCAACTCATTCCGTCATTACAACATCTTGGCCTGGTACACTTACTTTAAAATTATTTAATTGATACAGATTTAGCTTGGAGGAGATGATGGCTTCATTTGACAACACAAATTAATATCTGCTTCTTTTCAAGATTAACTGTAGTGGCGGGCTGTCACGCAAATGTGGGAGTGGGCTACTGTAAGCATCAGGCAGCATCTAGGTAAACCATTTGGGTGGTGGGGGGCTGGGGGGGGGGCGCGCTAGCACCCCTGTTTTGAATTTCCATCTAAGATACATGAAATTGTGGACTTTTGGTTATAAAAACGCAGCGCCGTAATTGGTTAAATATCTGGTCTCTTAAGTCAAGTTACCGCCAGCCTATGCTGGGTGTGTGTTGTGCAATCCAGCTTTCCACTCTAAGTGGTGGCTTCGTGGCCGCCTTAGAAATACGCGACCTTCGTGTGCCGTGAGCGTAGGGTAAAGCGGCTACCCTACTGGCAGGACGGTGCATGTGAACGTGCGAATTTAAGCATCTGCCTCTTGTCACGAACCATTACTCATACATAAAGGTGTCAGTGATAAGACATTGTGGGCCGACAAAAAAAAAAACACTGGCCAGACTATGTCTTTACCAAGCTGTCTGATATCCGCGACACAATGAGGGCCGGTGAAGTGCCACATATCAGTGATTTAACAGCTTGTTTAAGGAGCAGCTCTCACATTCCCGGCATTAAACCTCTCAACTAAACGTGATTTATTTCTTTTCGTCTTTTGATCAACTTTGGGACGTAAAAGGAGCCAGTGCGTTTCCAACGAGAACTATGTTGGTTATGGCTGGCGGGTCAAGTGTGATAAATTATGAATATGAAAAGAAGCGGTATGTATTGGTTGCAGTACATGATGTGGGAGAGTACGCTTTATTAACTTAGCCGTCTAAATTAATGGTCCCACGTCGAGGTTCACATTGGTGCTTCCCTTTGTTTTGTAACAGTTTCGTTCCAAAATAACGTCCTCATTTAAATCTTTTTTTTTTCTTTTCATGGCAATTGTAGAAAGTCCCCTCTCTGGGACCAGCACACAACCATTTTGGTGATGGTAGGGGGCGGAGCACTGGTACCCCCGTTCTGGATTTTACAGTTGCCATTCCTGTCTCTGACCAAAGTCCAGACAATCTCCACTGTCGTGGCAAAGTTTGTTGGAGTCAGTGTTACTCCTAATTTGAACTTTGGCACATCGGGATTAGAAGACACTAATTAAAGTCAATCAAAATGTCACATCTGTCAAGGAAACACTCGTCTTCTCACATCAAAGTGACAGCTGACACCAAGTTTGGGTGAGTTTTCCTTGCAAGGGTTAAAGCTGGACATCACTGTGGAAAACATACCATAAAACATAGTACACTTTACTTTAATAAAATATAGCACAATCTGAATTCACATGTAAACTTACCTATCCACAATGGTCTGGAGTCTGGGCATCCACGACGCTGCCAGATGACAGTTTTGTAAGAAGAGCCACCGTCCCTTCAGGATCTGCGCCTTGGCTATGAGCTCCTCCGCCTTGGGGCCCTGACCCCGGCCAAGGGAGATCATGTCCAGGTGCAGCGTGCTCCCCCGGAGCTCCTTGGCGAAGCGTAACAGCTGAGCGGCAGGGTCAGAACCTACAACAGATTGGTAAGGTGTGTGAAGTGGAAATAATACAAATGACAAAATGGCATCGGGATTATTTCTCATCTGAATATCTGGGCAATAAGCAGCAGGAAAAGTTGTTATATTTCCATCTCATCTTGTATGTTTAGCATGTGTTTTGTAGGAATTTGTTGCTTCTGAATTAGAAACTAAATATGCTGTAAGCCGTTTACATGACATTTACATATTTATCAATTTTAACACAATGTATTATTGTCCGATTACATTTACAAGTATTACAATGTTGAACTGGTGAACATGACATCAAACAATTCTGGGTTTGTAGTTTATAGATGCTTCTGTAAGAAATGATTATGCCTTGCAAACTGAATAAAATGTGTGCCAGAATATTTTTTATCAGGCATGAAAACGCAGGTATGATGGCACGACTGTAATTTACTTCTTTATTCCAACCCGAGTCATTGTCCCAAATGGTCTCATTAAGTTCTTGTAATAAAGCAATTAAATCTATTTAGTATCACTTAGACTAATTAACTTAATATCTGATAGAATGTGCTTTACCTGATGATAATATGAATATTAGTGGTGTCTTTGCCGTTGACTCTTCGTACATTTCCTTCAGATTGATGTCACCACTCGAAACAAACTTCTCACCCATCAGCTGTTCTATGAAGGTGCGCACGGAGGCAATAAGCGCATCCGGCTTGAGGATCTTGATCAGAATGATCCTCTGGAAAGGTGTCAGCATGTGCCACGGCATCACTATGAAATCACCTCCATTCCGATTAGTTTCTGTAAGATAAAGTACAGTAATTTTTTAACGCTAGCAAAGCAGGAATGTCGTGAGACCTACATTTTCATAGTGCACAAAGCCGTTTCACAAAATTTTGTTGCTACGCAGAGATATAAAATCAGGTAAATTTAGTTAAACACCAGAGTATATCTGGTTTCCTGTATGCCAGCATGCCGCACTTGTACCACCAGGGCAAAGAGTACTACTTGCACAGAAAATCGTGCATTCGGACATGACAGCTGTTCGGAAATACTGCAACTGTGTGAGATGACATTTTAAGTTCAAGACTACATTCTAAGTTTAATTGGCAATCTTAGCCCTTAGCTGGGATTTCAGGCATGGCAGGGCATACGGACAATACATACCATCCTTGAGAAGGGAAACGTCGAACTTGGTGGACATAAGTTGGTACGGATCTGTGCTCTGTGCGAACAGTTCCCACTGCATGTGACAGTTGATGATACTTTTACACAGCGACTCATACGTCATGAAGGTCGCCTCGAGATGCTGACACTGTTTCCACATCGACTCGGTGATCCATTTCGGTCTCACGGGTTTTTTGGCTTGACTTTCTAGTTCCAGTCTTTGGAGGGGAAGAAGACCTACAATTTATAAGTAAAATACTTGTTGCATAGTAAAAATCATTAATAACTTTCGTTTTAATTTTTTGTGGACCGACGCTCATTTTATCTGTTGGCTGTATGGGATAATTTTGTACATGTATTCTCTTTGTAATTAACAATATTTTCGTGATGTACTTTACAGAAATGTGACCCATTTTTCCTAAGATTAACAGTACCCGATCCAATTTTCGTTTGAGGGATCCAGATGACCTGTGACACTTGTGACCCTGCACAGCCACTTTTAATCAAAAGGTGTGTGGGGGGAGGGGACTGTAGGGTGAGGACGGTCGTCCCCTCATCCTGGTCCTGCTACTTTTTTATTGTGATCCAACCTCGTAGATAAGCAAATGGAATGTAATGTGCGTTATTTTGCCAAGTCATTGAGTTCATCAACACTTGAAGGCAATTCGTTTAACCGTCACTCACAAAATATAACCGTTCTATCATTACCATCATGTTCTTTGAGCACAGCTTCATCCAGCGCACTCGCCATGATCGACCCCTGTAGGAACGTCATCCACTCTATGGCTCCTATTCCTCCCATTTCCTTTAAATCGCTCTCTTCGTACTGAGAGTTCCTCTGTCGAAAAATACAAATAAACAGGTGTCATGTTTACAGTGAAATATTGTCTTTTACGACCCAATGAGGCCACCTGCCATTTGTGTGACATGACAACATTTGTCTGTTGTCATAAATCACAGTTTCGCAGTATTATCAACTCTCAGTACATGAATTTTAAGGTTACACTGTAAATTTATCGAATTTATCAAATGCTAAATTGTTCTTGTAATTTGTTTCAAGATCAAAAATTTCATAATTATAAAGATGTAAGAACTTTTAAAGTTATTGACTTACTTATCGACCAATTCAGCATTTGGGTTGTTACTGAAAGTGAAAGATCTACTTACCTGCATGATGCTGCTGGTCAACATGAATGAGAACATGAGTTGATGATTTGCAAACAGCGCCACAGACACCATCCTGTAGATGCTCCACGTTAAACGATCTATCATCTTCGTCATGTGAACCTTTAGTTCCTCCATACTCATCTCCGCAGATTTCCTGAATGAAAGAATTTTAAATGTGTTAGTTTCCCACTCAAAAGTTACTTCGAAGAGACCGGGCATCTGATAAAGTTATTTTGGTTTGACATCCTGTTCTTCACATCTTATGGTATCAAAGGTGGCCAGACATTTTTATCCTGTAGGTTACTTATCTTTGATGTGAGCCATCACATTGACATGTCGATAGAAATGCTCCCCAAATCCAATGCACTGCAAAGCATGTCCTCTCCGCATAGGCCAGGTAAAGAACCAAATTCATACCTTTGTATGTTTAGTTATGTTTCTAACGTGACATGGAAAACTAAATTGTCGTGGAAACATGGTCTTACTTTGTGCCATCTTTCTTGTCCTCTTCGTCTGAGCTTAGAGAATCACGACTCCTCGCACTGGACGGTCTCAGCGCCCCCGCCATGTAGATGACACTCTTCTCGCGGCCGCGGGGCTGTGCGGGCTGCGGGGACTGTGGGGACATGTTGATGCAGGAGACGAACATGCTCTGGAACCAGGTCAGGGAGAACTGGTACATGACGTCAACTCCGGCCAGATCAGCCAACACAAAATACAGCACAGCACCTCTTGTCGCAACCTAAAAATGAAAGTAAAATTCAGCAACATTTGACGCAAGTAAGGAGCAATGAATCTAAAACAAATGTTCTACATACAGTAGAATCTGTTTTGAGCGGCATCATTTTTGCAGCATACATGCCTTTTACAGCAGTGTCGTTGTAAAATGAATCCTTATGATTTGTGTTTATTTTATTTTAACCTTCATATTTAGGTGCCGCTCAAAACAGGTTCTTCTGTATATATTTATATTTCACAGAGTCTTTGCAGGTTTGCTGCATTTGATTTACATGTCATAAAATCCTATCGATTTCAATTGGTATGTGTTTAAACCTCTCAGAAGGAGATTCTTATGTGTTCCTCAGAGCTACAAAAATGTCCCACTAAAATCGTGATTTCAGAACAAAATGTCCCGCAATTTTGAAAAATTGCAGCATCACAACAGCTAAAACATTAACATTAACTAATCTCTTGCACTTACGGGTAGGTATTTCTGACGAGCCAGATTTAGTTTTTTCTCGGCTTCTTCAGATTGTTCAACACGCACTCTCATCTCAGCAGACATGACTTTAGACTTCTTCAGCGTCTCGACCAGATCCTGATCATCCAGAATATGACCTACAAGGCACATATTAAAGTTGAGTGATTTATTTTTGTTTTCTTGAGCAAATAATTTCACAGATTTAGACCTGAAAAATGTAATGCACAAATAATACCCAAGCTTAATTTACTCGATAAACAGTGCAGATAATTATCCATCTAAAACTAACACATCAATTCAAATTTACGGATTTGTGTGCACAGTAGAACCTGCTTTTAGGAGCCACCCTTACTCATTATGCAAATTGACTGTAAACGACAGGTGGCCTCACAAATCAGTGACGATTTTAATGATTCATCTTTTAGGAAATATGTAAAAAAAATCTACATGTTGCTGTATCGCCAGCTGGCTGTACAAAGCAGGTTCTACTGTACTTGTCTCAGGCTGGCATTACACTGGTTTAATTTTACCTTCTGCTTTCTGCAGTAAACTTAAACTCTTGTCCTCCAGGTCTCGCAGTAACTGTAGATCATTCGCGAGTCTCTCCAGCAGGTGACTCCTCTCCATCTCCAGGTGCGGCCTCTCCTGTTTGACCACGCTGGAGAGCAACTGTTCCTGGAGACCCTCGAACGTGACGGTGAAATTGATGATAGTGACTTGTATACAGACGGCGGGCAGATAGTGAGGATTCCCCATTGCTGTTGTCATGTATAACCTGCACGAGGTAAAAACATTTACATCTGAGGGCATCAACACCAGCATTACAGTCTATGGCGTTAAGGATAAGCACTATAATTAGTTCACGTGAGCAAAAAAAAAACTTTTACTCACAGTTTATTACAGCTTGCACATCCTCACTCAAAGATTCAATGCAAAGTTTCAAAATATCAAAAAAATTACGACCATACACAATCATGCATGGTGACTGTGTTAAAGGAAAGGTCAAACTGCCATGAAATTTTTTTCGTTTGACACGATATTCCGTTTGAAAAGGAAAATTAGAACTTGTTACCGAATGATGGCTTTCATTTCACACGTACTTTTCACTTCAAGGGCTTTCTTTCGAAACAGTTTGTACTGTATTTTTGCACAACAAAAGACACTTGGGCCCTCTAACATCCAGGATATTTTGTATTAGTGCAATACTATTCCTTTACAAAACTTTAACTTTTACAAAATATGGATCTTACCTGAAGTTGTCATTATATTCTATTTCGGTGTCACCCAGTTTGATGAGTCTGTGTCCACCTCGCACGAATGTTTCTTGGGATAAAATGGGTTTAAGTGACGGATCCAGATCCTCTGTCACATCCTACAAAATATCGATTGTTTCCACTATTATATTATCAATAACGTCTACATACAAGCTCAATTAACACTAAGTTAACACTAAGATCAAATGCATGCAAACAAGAGATCCATCGTGGCTTTAAAACCAAACGGAATAGTCACCTCTCAATCCAAAACAGCGGTACCAAATGGCCCCATTAAATGGGCCTCAGCGTACAAAAATCTTATGAAAATAACGTTAATAATGCATAGGAGAAGATGGAATTTTTAAACATGTATTTTTAGGACAGAAACGTCTTGAATTGTATGTGCCACTATGTGATACTGTGCAAAACTGCCCAGACTCACCTGTAGAATACAAGGCTCTCCGACTCGTATGGCTCTCTCCATTGTTCTCATGAAGTTGGTATCCGCTGCTTGAACGATCTTCAGCTTGGCGCCCTCCATTTCTTTCAACCATCTGCAGTTTAAAGATACACGTATAGCTATGTGTCACACTCTGATGTACATAACATTATGTAATACCTAACTTTAAGAAAATACTCAAAACTGTGAAACTTACTTGAAGGCCTGTCCCTGTGGATCAATCAGCAGCGGCCACTTTCTGCCTTTCTTTACGATAATGGCATTTTCTGTTGACAGCGTGTCATCCGGTAAACCCTCCGTGTGCCATTTTAATACCTACAAAAAATATTTGGGATTAATGTAAATTTACATTAAACATTACCTTACCTGAAATGGAAATGTTTGAAACTTTAAGTTTTCAGGTGTAAAATATGTGTTGCATCCATTGAACAGTTTAGATTACGAAGCCAATAGCCAAGTTTCAATGCAAGGAATAAATGCTAATTTTTTTCCAATCTAATAATTTTTCAACATATGCCCTCACTGTTAGTGCCTAATGATTTTTGTTGATTCGTGTAGTAAATATTTTATCTCACCTGATTTGCCGTGGTCATGTCTTTAATGAACTCGTAACTATCGGAGATGGGTATGCCAGTGTAGTTACACAGGTTCACCCATGACAGCGTGAGGTCCTTTCTATACTTTGACGTGAATGCACCTTGATAAGCCACAACACCTGCAGAAACCAGGGTATCACCGACCACTCCCTTCAACTTCTTATCCAGCGTGTCGGCCGATTCTATCCAACGAATCTACATAGAAAAATACAGAGTTTGAGGTAATGCAATATTAGGATACATTATTTAGTGCTCATTACTCAGTTAAAATGGGTCACCATAGGCAAATTTGGTCAAAACTTGCACTTTCACAATCAAAAGTATCACCGATTCACAAAAAAGCTCTTACCTAAAATACAATCATGGTGTGTACCTCATACCTCTTTATACACAATTAACCTAACAGTAGAGGTATAAGTTTCTGCATTGCGGGCGTGATTAGACTGGGTTTATTCTAAAGAATTGACAACAGTGCGCACATTTTCACAGCATGTCCTATGACCCTTCAGATCGTAACGCATGCGCACGCACACTTTTTTTCGTTAGAAACTTACACGTCCAATATCAAGTTCTAATAAGCAATCTAACGTTTGATGTCAGTGTGTCCCGTTAATCGTTACCTTTTCATCGGACAGTGCAGCAATAAGAACGGAGGCTCTCTGTAGCCTCAGTGCGGTTAGAGCCTTCCTCTCCTTCAGACCTTCTCGTTGATTGACACTGTCCTGGTACTGTTGTTGTAACATCTTCAGGTGATCTTGAATCTGCAAAAAATCCGAGTTCAACATTACAATTCCACTTACACCTGAGATCCAAGTTCAGTATCCACCTTGGATGGTTTTAACTTCATTCACACAAGGTTTTAACATTACGCATTTTAACTGCCTTAAAAAGAGAAATGGTAGGCTACTCCATTACAGATTTTAGTTTTAATACAGAGCAGATAAACTCAAGTTACCTTTCCAAGACTGGCTTGTTTCTGTGCTAGGTTTTTCTGCGCAAGTTGCAAAGCCTCTTTAGCTTCTTCCACTCTCTTCTGTTTGGGTTTTGCCATCTTGTAGACTTCATGATAGTGTTCCAGAGCTAAAACCCACTGACACATAGACTTACAGGCGACAGACACTGCACCTACTTTTTCCGGAGTGAAGTCCGGATGTTTGGAATACTTCTTCACCTTACTAAATACCTGAAATAAAAGTACAAAACAATGTAACGAATACTGTACTTATTCAGTTAGCCATAGCACGTGTAGACTTGTGATATTTTGCAATTACAGTAAAACCCTTCTTGGACGGTATCTGTCTTGGGCGACATCATGCCTTTCACAGCAGTTTTATCGAACTCGGAGTCCTTAACATTCATGTTTACTTTAACTGTCTTGGAGGTGCACCTGCTTTTTATGATATTCTTGTCGTAACAAACTAGGGTGCTGCTCAAGACTGATTGGTATGTACAGAAGAACCCGTCTTGAACGGTACCCTAATTTGTTAGGCCTTAAATGCCATAAAAAGGCAAGAATGCTATTCAAAACAAGTAAAATTAACATGAATATTAAGGATTTCTTTCACAACAAACTGTCGTAATGGACATTATCCGGTACAAGAAGGTGCCGTTCAAAACAGTACTGTACTGTACTGTATAATTTTGTCGTGGGTATGCTAACTTTACCTTTTCTGGGACAGAATTTTTGTCAAAGTTGATGAGTCTCTTGAGGAACTGCTGATCTGCAAGAACTTGCTTCGCTGTGGCCCAGTCAGTCTTCTCTTGTAACAGACAACAGACGGCAGACATGACAGTCACCACTAACTCTGGAGGACGGGCATACACCCTGAAATATAAATATCATCTTGAATTATAATGTACAGTAGGACCTGTCGCAATCAAATAGGATGCCATAAAAGGCGGGTATATTATTCAAGACGGGAATATTAAATGTTCCAATGACAATAAAATCACCGTAAAAGGCAGTGTCACCCAGGATATATGTCGCTCATAACTGGTTGTACTGCAAGTAAACATGGAATGAAGTTCCCAAAATGGTAAAAAGATCTCAACAATGCATACATGCAAAACTCACCATGGAACATTGTCAAATATTGCGAGATACAAATAAATATTGGATTGATAATTTACCTGATCTCAGATACATCTGCCTTGTCCAGAGCATCTAACGATTGTATGGCAGCTTGTAGTACTGGCAATACAGATGCCAGATCTCGCTGACATTCCTGCCAATACCAAAGAACATAATAATAACCTCAGAAACTGTTTCCAACAAAGAGATAATTTACCGATGTATTTGAGTGAAGTCAAACAGCAGGACAGCTGGACAACTAAAGTGGGCCTTCCTTTGGGCGACCACCCAATTTTCGGAAGAAAAGTGGTCCCAAGTGATGGCCTTGTAAAGAGAGGTTGGTTGTGCAAAATAAGGTCCACCCAAAGGGAGTTCCACTGTATACCACGTACATCGGCGTAATCCTGCACGACTTGTGTTTCCCTCTTCATCACCGCCTCCTCAGCCTCAACGATTTCGCGAACTTGATCCACCGCCTCCTGGTCCTTCTCCAACTGCTGCAGCAGCACCTCTGTGTCCTGCACAGTGAAAAAGTACAGGTTATTTCACAGTATATTCACAGTACATCAAAGCTGACTGCACATGAGATGCAATCAGAATGGAGTTGCAAAAACGGTGTACATCATGCTGTAAAAATAGTGACAAAATGCATGATTTGCATGTCAGTTATAAATGTAACCCAGTTGACCTGCAGTAGACTTATGATTATGACCTGTAATTTCAATTATCTAACTTTTGATAAAGTCAGTTAACCTTACTCTGGCTTTTTCTTCAATCTTGGGACCCAGATTGACAAGTTCCTCCTGCATCGTCCCAACCAATGACTCGGCTTCAGACAACTTAGACAGACCAATCAGCAGTCTGTTTCTATTGTCCATGAACTCGTTCTTCTGTTCCTGGAGCATCTTGGAGTAGATCCTGATGAGTTCCATGTAACTGGACGGAGTGACGTAATATCGACGTCGCATCTCCTCCCAGAACTGTGACGTCACCTTGGCAACTGTCTGGTGCATATCAACGCACACTTCAGCAACTTTTCCTTTTAGTTCCTGAAAAAAAAACCCGCATTTAGTTCACATTTTAAATATACCATTGTGCAATCAACTGCACTAGATCAGTGTTTGAACTGGACACTAATCGTTCAGCAAGAACTGTTCAAACTGAAGGGCAGGGCAAAGCTAATTTTCCGACTGCAGCAAAGCTGTGCAGATAAGTGCTGTGTTGAATGGGTGTGCTGTGATGTTTCCTAAATGTCTGCCAGCAGCTCTTAGACACCACGAAGAATGCAGAAAACATAGTATTGCACAGCCTACTTACAGTCGGTAACAGAATCCACAAAATGATGCACTTTTAGAATCAAATGTCTTACCTGAATATCAATGCCCTTCTCAGCTATGAACTCGGCATTGGCAAAGTAGACTTGTGCCACACTGAGTGAGGCCTCTCGACTCCACTCATCATACCAGTCAATAGTACAGCAGTTGATAAGCGACGGATTCATTCGGCAGCGCTGTCGGAACTTGTTTCCGGCAGGACTCATGGTCAGAACAATGTGCAGGTTCTTTCTTACTCTCTGAAATCACAATGCAACATAGCACATGTACACAGCAGTAGAACCTGTCTTGCACTGCTCCCTGTCCTTCAAGGCAGTTTTGGCATAATATGAATCCTTCTCATTGACATTTATTTTATCTGTCTTGAATGGGATCCTGCATTTTAAAGCATTGTAAGAAATTCTGGTGCCACTCAAGACAGGCACCGCATTTACCTCTGTCTTGACATGCACAATGTTGTTTTTAAAAAGCTTGCAGCTTTTCAGATTTTTTAGTGTAAATTAATGCAAGTGTAAAGTTATTTTTGCTTTGGTTACAAAAAATACTCACTAGAACGAGTATTTTTTCTTTTTTTTCTACATCTTGCTGAAAATAAAAATTAAGAAATCGACAGATCCTAGTCTTATGGCAATTTAACCTGTATAAAGAAGTTGTAGACATCAGCCCTCGTGTCCGGTACTTGTGACTCGGCTGCGGCACCCTTCAGTTCCATGGCGATACCGTCAATCTCCTCGTTATCAAACAGATCCGGAACCTCGCCGGAGTTCAGGATGCAGTTCACGTCCTCCAGGAAGGACTCCTGCAAACACAGGGTAGAAATGCGTCGTCATAAACGGTTAATGTACCAAGAGGCATAGACATTTTTGTGAAGCGCCAAGATGTTTCAGTTTGTTTAGATATCAGATTTTTGGTGTCTATTAGAATTTGAATATGACTTGCAGTTCAGCATAACACTTTACATTAGCTAAATGTGCGGTAACCATTGTGCACTTTGTTCTAATTGCGTCTAGGTGCTCTATGTATGGGTTTATGTAAGGCTGGTGTAACTGAGGTGCTAACCGGCTAGCATAGGAAGCCCATTGGTAGGATTGTCATGTATGCCTCTTACAGTACTAAGTGTAAATTGGTTGGAGACGACTTCAAAGTTACCCACAAATTCTTACCTTAGCAATATCAGCATCAGTTAGAAGAAAGACGGTATTAATTCCTTGTGATCCGGCCATCTTACACACGTTTTTGAGATCTTCCCTGAAGTCGCTCAGGTTGTAACCCCTCGTGAGCGTCAACTTGTACAGTTCACATTGCGCTAGATATGCAGCTAACTGCACCGTCGTAGATTTTCCTGTTCCATCTAAACCAACCTGTAAAATCAGCAAAGGACTCTTAGTCGATATTATCACTACACCAGTGTTCACTCAAGACTCAAAAGAGTACCAGAGATGCGCAGCCAATGATAACTCAATATAAATTCCATGACCTTGAAATTCAGCAGCAGAGTCCAAATTAGGGATACTAGTAGCACAAATAATTGATATTGGTGCCAGAGAAAGGACTGATACAGTTGCCACAGATAACAAAATTACTTAAGATTTTATCCTGGTACTGATATGGGGTCATGGTGTAGGATATTTGCCATCGCATCGTCTACTCACCATAAGCATGTGGCCGCCCGGTTGTCGGTACACTCTCGCGGCTCTCAGTATGTGCTCCACAGCATCTTTGAAGAAGACCAGCTGTGGAACTTGTGTGTTACCAACATTCTGCCTCATGTAAAATTCCTCTAAAACCTAAAGAACGATATCGGCATTTTTAAATATGTTATCTCTGGCTGCATGTGGCTTTTCTTTATTATATTATTGTTTGGATTACACTTTCCTCCGCACATAAAATATCGGATTTCAAAAAAACAAAAAAAACCAGTAAAAGTAAAGTAATATGGCAACTGAAACACATATGGCAAAATATGTTCGCGTCTGACTTGATTTGTCAGAAGCCGATTGCGAAAATTCTCAATTTTGTTGATATTTGGAAACAGGTTTACATTTTAGGGATCAAGTTAAACTATTTTCTGATTGCCGCCCTTTGAAAATGATGGCCATGCAATGTAATTTAAATGAATAAATAAAGGCCTAATCCAACTACTTGACTACATTATCAGTTTCTATATTTTAATTTTTCAATATCAGTACATAACTAATTTCGTTTCAACTGATAATAGTTCTGGATCCGTAAGTTCAATCATTTAAATCTTGAGGCAATCCAAAAATGATTGTTAATTTTTTAAAGTTGGAAACAATAAATCATAAAAGCATTGTTATTGTAATGTCCATTGTGCTTGTAAAATTTCCACTGTCCACTCTAAATAAATCCTTTTAAGCTTTAAATGTTTGTACCTGGGTGAGTTTATTTGTGTCGGTGATGGGTCTGTAGACCCGGTGGGTTCTGCCTTCCCCTGCGTCCATAAAGTCTGCGAACAGCACCGGTTCATCCTGCAGCCTATTCGGTGTCCACTTCACCTGCAACAAAGCAAAACATCGACTGTGTGATAAGGCCAGACGTTTTTATTTGTTGAATTACCGTATTTGTCCGTTTTATGGCGCACTGCACGGAGAGTTAATTCTTTAGGTGCACCTTATTTAAAAAATCACTCGGATTAATATTTGAAGTGGCGGACATGTCAATATGTTTGAATACCTTCAGAGTTTAACATTGTAGAGTCATGCCACTGGTGTTTTATTAATAATGTTTGCAGTTTTTATCTTTCAACATATATAATTGAACAAAAAAGCCTCACTTTCAAGACACAATACTAATGGAATGCATGTGAGTTACGATGGAAATGTTCCTGAAGTAGGCTGAAAAACAAGGTGTGCCATAATTAGGGGCATGCGCCATAAAACGGACAAATACGGTACGTATCAAAAGAGAAGTTCTCCTCAGCACAAGATGTTCTCAATGTTGATCCACATAAAAAAGAGAAATATGTCAACAAAACAAAGTGAAAACAGATGCAGGTGCCACTCAAATTTAGTATTTCTATATTTTCAATTGAAGCACCCCCTCAAAAATTGGCCTTGGCACCTGGTGAAATAACTAGAGGGAATACGGTACCTGATCTTTTAAATTGCGCCACATGAAAAGATGTGAAATGTGATTTAGGCTTGTTTGTTTATTTGGCTTACATTTCCCGCCGCACTTTGAAATCGGAATTACGATAAAAAATCAATAGACACCTTAAATATGCTGCGCATTGCAAAAACAGTCGTATCAGACATGATCTGTTACACATCAAGCGACAAAAATTTCGACCAGGAAATTTTTTTATCGATATTTATGGACAGTTTTGGTTTTTGGAGCCACGTTAAATTTTTATTTATTTTTTCCGATCACCGCACTCGGTAAACAATAATACGGTTTCCAGTATTTATCATAATAATTAGTGATTGAAAGAATTATATGAAAATAAAGGAGAGATCGGTTCCGATCCTTGGAAATAAAAATGTACTTTTCATCAATTTGCTTTCTTCTGCACCCTAGTATTTGCTTCAAAAGGAAACTCAAAAATAAAATAAAAGCTATTCCTTCAGATAGAAAACTCTGTCACTATTTAGTCTTCAAAGTTTGAGTGTGTTGTGGTTAGCTTTATTCTTCAGTTAGGGCTTTTTACCCGATGGTCAGCTATTCGAATAGCTGAAAAAACAATTTTGGAATGTCACCTATCCAGATATATTTTCTCTAGCTGAATAGCTGAACGAATTGAAATTTATGGTAAAACAGTTAATTTTTGGACAAAGAGAGCACACAGTGAAAATTAATGAACTGATATCTACATTTGTTTACAAAAGGAATTGAGTTAAAGGATTAAGACATCCTTGTGCTAAGGTGTCGAGTAACCTGTTTAAGGTTACCATTAATCCCTTAATCCCTGTAGTTTGTTTGCTTAGAAGATAAGTAGGAAATCTGTGTGTTGCAAGTTACAACATATTCATGCAACACATGAATCTTATCAGATATCTGGATAGCTGACACTTTTGACCATCAGCTACACGTGTAGTTGATATTCCTCCTCGGGTAAAAGCCCTGGAACAGTACTCGATGATTGTTGTACAAACATTGCCATAGTAACTGCGATGTTTGTTGCAAAAAATTCTCAATTGACTGCCGCCACAAACGTGAGCGGTTGCCACCAAAAAACTGTGAAATGCGCTCTCTGAATTAACTTGACGCATCCATTGGCAGCTTAGACCGCGGCATCTGTTCACACTTTTCGCGGTCTGTTTGCATGTTGCTTCAACATTTTGGTAACAATTGACACTCGTTGACGCGCTGAGTTTTACTTTGAGTTCAACGAATTAAAGGATGTCAATTAATGTAGTTTTAGTATAAATACTCCAGCCAAGTTGCAGAATATTCAGAATCTGTCTTCTAGTCAGATACTTCACATACTAGCTACGTTCGCAGCTAATACCTCTCAAATCAAATATAAACCACTTGGATCACAATGGATACAACAACAATAACCTCCACATCTGCCCTCAACATGGAGACAACACAGGAACAAATCTACAAGATCAGAGATCTAAACAAAAAGTTTCGTCTCTCTTGTACTCAACTCATCTACATCAACAACTTGATAGATGAAACTGAAGTTCGTTACAACCTTTCTCAGCAAGAAAACCGTCGTTCCTACAGATACATTCTGCGTCTCAAACTCTGCACTCTGGAAGGTGTTCGCAACATGTTCTATGAGTATGCTTATGCCAAAGCTGATGAACTAGAGAAGATGCAGTTGGATTTGTACAACAAAACTGGTATTGCTTGGAATGATTCTCTTGCTGAAGAATCTGATGCTGAGAATTCTGATGATGATGATTTAGATGACATGGAGACTGAGATCAGTTCTTAAGCATATCATTTCAGGCAGAATACAACCTCATGGTCCTTTTCAGGGCCACCCACATCCTCCAAAAGGAAACTTTGTCGATTTGGATTTCTACACTAGAACTGGTATTGCATGGAGTGATGCTCTTGCTGAAGAGTCTGATGCTGAAGCTGAAGATGAAGAAAACATGGAAACTGACTCAGACGCATCATAAACCGTTCAACTGCACAACAATCTAGACTTCATGGTCCTTTTCGGGGCCACCACATCCTCCAAAAGGAATTGACTTTGGGCTTGTTTTCTTTATTTTGCATGTTTACAATACAGTAAAACTTGTCGTTTACGACCACGGAGTTTTACGACTAATAGTCATATGTAATAAGAACCAAAACTATAATTACTATTTAAATGAACCCATGTTTTGTAATTACCTTTTATTTACGACCATAGAAAATTGATCTTAAGGGTTGGCCGTAAATGACAAGTTGCACTGTATAAC
>JBCAUI010001128.1:32500-40305 GCA_038406195.1 Haplosyllis anthogorgicola
AACAGCAAACAGGCTTATAGTCAAACAGTTGTACAAAGTTAAATTTAATACAAGTCATTAATTAATTGGTTTGAAGCTGGTGTATCAAAATACTTATCGAATTAGAGAGTTGATGCAAGGTGATTTTTATTGACTATAGCAAGGCTGCGTAGATCAGTGCTTCATTGACTGGAGTGTGCATGTGCACTGTTTACTAGTATCCAACTCCTGGACGCTAGGAAATAGTACAACTATGCAGAAGAATAGCTTTACCTAGCTGACGGTAAAAAGCCAGCAATTAGACATTCCTTAACAGTTGTGTGGCTCAAAATAAAGGGAGGCATGAGTTTTGCAGTGCATGCATGTTTTGACTTTTATCTCAACGAATTGCAACATTACCTGCGTATGCTTATCATCACTCCCATGGACCCTACAGGTAATGGCGGGTACTTTGAAACCCCTAACAGCTAGCACAATATTTCTTCATCAGAAACTTTTACCTTTAGGGACTACATGCTGCTGGACAGAGGAGAGAACGATGTTTCGGCGCAGGAGATCCAGGCGGAACTTTCGGAGATAGAGCGCGACTTGACGCTAAGGCGTTTGCTGTGGGAGTCACAGGAAGAGTGGGACAAGCTATCCGACGGATGGACGGCGAATCCTTTTGACAGTCTGAACGTTGAACAAGTCCAGAAGAACGTCAACAGGTTTACTCAGACGGTCTTCATGTTAGAGAAAGGCGAGTACACGCATGTGTGTGCGTGTGTGTGCGTGTTTGTGCAGTATACATGTTGTACAGATATCTTATAGCTTGAACTCTGTACTGTAAAATAAATAAATACATGCATTCATGGCACGACCTATGTCATAGAATTTGCTATAATTTCAGACACACCTCAGGCAATCTCAAAAATTGAGGTTGGGAATGAGTAGAATCTTGTGATGGTCTGGATGGTTTCGTTTATTTGAGATTACGTGTATTAATTTGGTAACGTTTGATTTGTTGAATAGGTCTACCAGTGAACGAAGTTGTTCCTCGTCTAAAGGAGAAAGTCACGGACTTCAAGGCGGTGATGCCTTGTATCACAAGTCTGCGCAATCCGTCTCTGAAGCCTCGTCACTGGGAACAGATTGAAATCATTATACAGAGGTCAATAGCCAGGGACAAACACTTCACGCTGGGAAATCTGCTTGATATGAATGTAAGTTTCAAACAGTAAAATATTTGAAGTTTTATCATTCATAAATTGCATGAAAATTACACCTTGCATGTATGCACAATATTGGATTAAAAAAATCGGTGTGATACTATTATATTTCATAGAAGGTACAACATATCCATTGCATAATATTGTACAGGACATTGAATATTGACATGTACACTTTGAACCTCGAAATGTCTGTCATAAAAGATAATACAGCAGAAGCTGTCTTGAGCAGGACCTGTCTTGGACGACATCCTACCTTACACGATAGTTTTGCCTTGCTGCAAACCCTTAGTATCCATGTTTTTCTATCATGTGCGGCATATCTGCCTTTTGCAGCATTCTGGTCGTAACAAAATTGGATGCCATTCAAGACAGGTTCTACTGTATACGCCTATTCATAGTACCCCTGAATACCAGCATGTATATGTGTTTGTTAAAATTTGGAAATGTTGTAATTGCTAGATAATCAGACACAAGGACAAGATACAGGACATCTCCACCATGGCGAGCAACGAGGCGACATTAGAGCGCATGTTACAGAAGGTTATAGACCTGTGGATGGCAACGGATTTCAGGCTCGTACCACACGCTGGCGGTGCCGTGTCGATCATTGCTGGTGCGGATGACATACTAGCACAACTTGAGGAGAGTCAAGTTACTATTGGAACTATACGAGGCTCAAGATACGTCACACCGATTAAGGTATGCCTTTGGATTTATTCAATCAGTGCGCCATTGATTGTACACACATCTGACTCAGCCCTGGGTAACCCGAGATGGTGTGTGGTTATCAGTGAGTGAATTTGAAATTGATGAACATGCACTAAAATGCGTGATTTATATGTACGTTTCATTTACAAATTTTTACCTTCGTGTTCACGTGAAGTGATCACATTCATGAAGCTCGTGTTGGTGAACTAATGTAACGTATGTATTTTATCAGGGCCTGGTGGAGGACTGGGAGAGGAAGCTAACGTTATTTGCTCGCACATTGGATGAATGGATGACATGTCAGAGGAACTGGTTGTATCTGGAGCAGATTTTCACAACACCTGATATTCAAAGACAGCTACCCAGTGAATCTAAGCTCTTCCAACAGGTTTATTTTGCTTTATTTTTCTTATTCATCATATAGTTACATGAATACTACTTACATGGTATCAATCATGCATAACTTCCAAATGAAGGGATTACCGCTGGCAAGTAAGTAAGAGTGCAGGTGAGAGAACCACCCTGGATTTAAAACCCATGGGTAAGGTCACACGAAGTCCAAAACAGGGGTAATCATTGGCCCCACAAATGGACCCTCATCCAACAAAAAATGAAGAAAAAAACAACACAAAAAACAAACTCCATAGAGGGACCGTGTTAAGAGTTGAACGTAGAAGAATGGTAAGAACTATTTAGTTCATATTAAATTATTAACAGGTTGATAAATCATGGAAGGACATAATGCGTAGAACTGAGGACCGGTCCAATGCCTTGAGATCAGCCACAGCACCAGGAGTACTGGAGATGTTACAAGCGGCAAACTCCAACCTGGAGAAAATACACAAGTGTCTGGAGGTTGTTTTCATTTCACTGCAGTAAAGCAATTGGGGGTCTAAATTTTCGGAACAGTGAAATTACACTATTTAATTTTGATCTTTTTTTTTGCTCACAATAGGGATAACTTTCTCAGTTGTAATATGGCTAAGATAATGTAGCGTAATACTTGTTGCTAATTTGATGTTTTCAATACAGGAGTATTTGGAGACAAAGAGACTTGTGTTTCCGAGATTCTACTTTCTCAGCAATGACGAATTGTTGGATATTCTGGCACAATCCAAGAATCCTGATGCTGTACAGGTACATTGATTCACTTTTCAGAAATACATGTGCACTTGTGTGAATAGTATGTATACATGATTATGATGGTTATTTCATGTTGAGGAGCTGTTTTTTGGCCAAGTGGATTTAACTACATTAAAGTGTTAGACTGGCAGTTTAGGGTTTGAGTTTGTATCCAGTTGGCTGTCAACTAAACTAGGGCATGTCGACTAAATACATGGACAGTAAATTGGGTGTGGTGTATGTGGCTTTTGGAGGGGGACGGGAAGTTGTGGTACCGCACTTCGATGGGAGAGGTGAAAGCCTCTCGATGGGAAGGTGACGCTGCAAGTTACCACAGTTTTAGGTTTGTTAAGACAATTAATACGTTGAACACAACTGATAAGTTGGTAAGCTGTATTCGTGAAGAAAAATCTAACTTACAATATAGTGCGTGCTGCTATTTATACATCATCCTATCAGCAGGCGATAACAAAAAAAATATGTGTATAACAAGATAATGAATGAGAGACATCCTTTGTCTGGTCAGCATGCAAGATGGACTTGGCGTAGGGTACCACAAAGTGGTGTCACACCAGCTCTGCTATGGGGTACTTGGATCGTGTGTGTATGGCAGTGCCCTGTAAGCCAACTGTGGCTTGCCGTACATTGATTTAGGTAGCACTATACTAAACGTTACCTTTACTATTGCCTTTTATTTCAGCCACATCTTGGAAAGTGCTTCGGCAATATCAGAAGCTTGGAAATCAAAATACTTCCCAGACAGCCACCAACTGTTAGAACAATCACCTCATCCGAAGGAGAGATCGTACCAATGCCCAAGTACGTACACAGACTGCAGTCTGAAAAATGGAATTTGTTGTTTAGAATTTCGTTCTCTCTTAAAATTTACATAGAGTTAATATTTCATTGCACGTGTATGTTGTAGGAATGTCCGTGCACGTGGTCCAGTAGAACAGTGGTTGTGCAGTGTTGAACAAGGCATGTTTGATACTGTCAAAAAGTAAGTACCTACAGGGGCTGTGAGACCTAAATTTTATTGGGAGACAAAGTGGCTTCACAAAAATGCAAAATGCAAAGATGCAAAATTGGGCAAATTGCATTATTACACCCACAAGATTGAAGTATTTCAGTAATATTCTGGTGTCTGTATGCAAGGTACCATGCTAGTGGTGGTGGTGGTCCATGTCATTTCGAAATACACTTTACGCGGCATGGTCGGGAACAGCTATTTGTGAGTTGACATCAACTGGTTACTTCATTGGTAAGCTAGTAACAAAAGAAAATTTGATAATTTATATTTTCAGGCATTTGAAGCTTGGTTTACAAGACTGGGATGGTATTAGCCATGAAGAGTGGGTTACAAAACATCCAGGACAAGTAGTTCTCACAGTGGTAAGCATTCAGTTATTGTTTGTAGGGAGCAGTAAGTGAGGTAATTGTGAAAAAAATTGTGTGGAAAGTGAAGATAGATGGGAGAATTATGGGAGAATTACAGCGATTTGTGATGGACAGTATGGAAGTTTCAATTTGATAGACCAACAAACTTTAAGGGACCAGGGGTTGAATCTTCACATTCACTTTTGCTTATATTTTAAACCTTTTTTGCAAAAACTCCTGGATATCCCCAATGGCAGTATTCACTAAATATTCGTATGAAAATACTCAAAGCTGTATATCTTGGGACACTTTACCTTTACTGCCATTTGTTACAAGTAACCGATGTTTATTTTAGGCTCAAATTATGTTGAACAAGGAAGTATTGCTTGGATTCAGCCATGCTCATCCATTATCCAAAATACGAAAAATTAGGGATGACATGTTGGAGACACTGAACATGCTCGCTAACCTCGTCACATCAAATCTGGTTCCTCACAAGCGAATGGCAATCAATGCGCTGCTGACTATTGATGTTCACAACAGAGATATTATCAACTCGATGGTGGAGAACAGAATTACCAGGAAGGACGACTTTGAATGGACAAGGTGATGTATTTAATTCTGTCACATTATATGTGCAAGTGTATGGATAACATGCAATGGCAGATTGGTATAGAGCTTTGTTGCATAATGTGTTTGCATAGGTTGCAATAGTTCCTAATGTCTACTGGCAGCTCATAGACACTAGAAACTAGTGCAGCACATGCACACTGCAGTCAGCATGGTGCTTATCTGCACAGCCTTGCTAACCCTTTAATTTGTGTCTTGCAGGCAACTTAGATATGAATGGGATGAGCAGTCGAACAATTGCAACGTAATGCAATCCAACGCAAGCTTTGTATATGGCTATGAGTACTTGGGCTGTTCCAGTCGTCTAGTGATCACCCCGCTCACAGACAGATGTTATCTTACATTGACTGGTGCTATGCACCTACACCTTGGAGGTTCACCGGCGGGACCAGCTGGTACAGGGAAAACTGAAACGACAAAGGATTTAGCAAAGGTATGGGTTGAATATAATGAAAGTAGCAAAAAGATTAAAGCAGTCATAACAATGAGAGACAACATCCCTCTTTTAATTTCACCATACACTATGACTTTAGCATGTAGCGCATGAAAGTATTATGTCATTGGAATTATCCATAATGGTAGCCTTCCACAACAAACAGAATTCTCAAAGTCAATTATTTAAAGTTTAAAAAACTAATGCTATTTCTGGTTGTTATTTTTTTAATATCTGGCAACATCTATATTTTCCATTTAAGGCAATGGGAAAACAATGTGTTGTATTCAACTGTTCTGAAGGGTTGGATTTCAAAATGCTGGGCAAGTTTTTCTCTGGAATGGCGCAGTCCGGAAGCTGGTGTTGTTTTGATGAATTCAACAGGATTGATCTGGAGGTGTTGTCAGTTGTAGCACAGCAAATCATGACGATTAAAACAGCAAAGGATCAAAATGTTCCCAGGTACGTTTGTTACATGTTGTAAGTAGCTAAGCCTAGGTTGCGTGTTACTGGCTGTCTAGCCTGCTACGTATTGCTTAGTAGGTGTTATCTCTAAGGCCTCCTGGGCTCTAATGCCCTCTCTGCTTAGGTGTGGCTGCTAGCTAGGGGGTGTAAGGGGCTGAGCTTACGTGCGTAGCCCGTAATATCCCCGGCAGTACAGTAAATAAGGAAGCAAAACCTTTGTACAAGGGCATAGTATAACCACTTCCCTGTTGATCACTGAAGTCAAGCAACTGTAGCACTTGGACGGGTGACCGTACAGTAGAAAGTGGTCATCCAAGGAAAGTATGAAATTAAAAAAAAAGAGTACCAGTGGATCAAAATGGTTGTGTGCTAGTTCCAGAATAGGTAATTGCGACCATTGTCACAAGAGAAAGCGTGAAGCAGCATCTTGCAAAGTTGAATGATCTGTATTATTTCTTCCATTCTAGACTTGTTCTATACACTGCTAATTTATCGTTTCAGATTCCTGTTTGAAGGTCGAGACATCAGATTGAATATGACTTGTGCAGCATTTATCACTATGAACCCTACGTAAGCATCGCTCCTTCACTTGTTATGTCAATGTATTTTATCCCAGTAAATGCATCTTGACATTTTGCCTGATAAAGAAAGGAAGAAGAACCAATAGAATAACATGTCAAATCCAAATTTCAAATTGCTTCATTGAAAGAATGTTAATTTTCGTAGTTATGCTGGACGCGTCGAGTTGCCCGACAATCTGAAGAACTTGTTCCGACAAGTTGCGATGATGGTGCCGGATTACGCGCTCATAGCTGAGATCATGCTCTTCTCAGAAGGCTTCACGGCGGCTAAGTCACTGTCAACCAAGATTGTGAATTTGTACCAATTGGCAAGCAAGCAGCTCTCACAGCAGGTCAGTTCGCACACCAGTTAAACCTGACTGTTCTTCAATATAAGGGTTGGAAGGTTCATTTAATGACGAAATGTCCTTAACTGTACTGTACCAAGTGCAGCAAATGCCATTCAAAATGAACATGCTAAATGCTTACTTCTGAGAACCAAAACCTTAAATACCTAATTTGAAAAATCTATCCTGATCCTCCAAAAGATTGATAGGCAGATTTTATCGTGAAAAACTTGATTGATATGTGATGTATTCCATTATTGTAGGATCACTATGACTTTGGTATGAGAGCCATAAAATCTGTGCTTGTGATGGCTGGACAGAGAAAGAGACAAGTTATGCTAAAGTGAGTACTATCTGTGAAAAGAAACAAACTACCAAACGACAAAACCATCGCTTTGATACTCCCTGAAAGAAACAGGGGTACCTGTGGCCCCATAAAATGTTGCACACTGGTACCACAGAAGAGACGTGATTGTTGACGCTGAAGAATTAAAAAACAAAAACAAAGAAAAAACAACCCAAACAAGAAAACTACCAAACATCTTAGATATTTCGTACTCGAACTAATTTGTGAACAATTATTTTACAGTGAGCATGGTGAAAGGCAGAAATTGACGGCAGAAGACGAAGCGTACATTCTGATCCACAGTCTCCAGGATGCGAACCTTCCCAAGTTCCTGGCGGAGGATGTACCGCTGTTTGAGAGTATCATGGCAGATCTCTTCCCAGGAATTAAACCTCCTGAACAGGATCATGGTGTACTTGAGGTATGTCATTTAGATTGTTTTCAAGTACCTTTTATGCCAGGCTCAATTTGATCCTTCAGATGGTTCTTCATCTGAAGACCAGATCATCACCGTAAAAATGTGAATCGATGCCTATTGTAAAGTTTTACAGCCATCACAGGGGCGGATCCAGCATTTCCCGTTGAGGGGGGGGGGGCGCCCGGCCCGTTGGGGGGGCGCCACCCCTA
>JBCAUI010001129.1:0-22721 GCA_038406195.1 Haplosyllis anthogorgicola
ATATCAGGAAAATAATAAATAGGAAGAGTGGTGAGGGTACAGTAATTCTAGTAAAGTTATGACAAGCAGAGTGTTGGTAAGAATAAAATCCAAGACATTGCCATGAAAACAATGCTGAGCATAGCGAGGCTGGAAAACATTTTGAATAAAAACTCATACCTATTATGCCGAGTGAAGCAAGGCTGAAATCTTTTATAAATTTATATAAATTCTAGTCTAATTTTAGTCTCTTGCAGTGCTGGGGCACCAAAGTTTGGTCTGTAAAACTGGGGACCAGGGGGGGCATGGCCCCTAAAGCCGCCCCCCTAGATCCGCTACTGATTCCATACTAAGTATAGCCTAAATTAGAAGCACAATGAGGTGAACGCTTTAAGGTTCACCTAAGAATACCTTATGAGTAATCAGAAGACTAAGGGTGACTATTGTCTCTGTCGGATAATTTTAAATTTCAATTTTATCCTCAAAACTTCCAATTTTAAAAAAAGCTGTTTAAGGAATATAGAGTAGCTTGACTAGATAATACTCTCCTTGTGACTCGTACCTACGTCTGACTTATTTTCAATGAAAGGGACATACCCTTATTGCATTACATATTGACTGGTGAAATCTCTTGTATGGGACCTTACCGGGAATCCCCGAAATTAAGCCCCGGGCTTCTATTTGGGGAAAGCCTCTTTTTATGGAAGAATATGTTGACCCTGTATAAGCCCATGGGCTTCTATTTGGGGAGATGGGCTTCTATTTGGCAACTGCAATTTCAAGCAACCATCAATTCGATTTTCATACATGTACATAGTTTATTGTAATGGCTTGAGGAAATTTTGCAAATATATTTCTTAAGAAAATTGTATTAACATAGCAATGTATCAACTTACATAACTGGATAATTTACTTAATTACACGCAATACCCTGTTACCCAATTACACCCAATACCCTGTCTACGCTTGCCTTTGAATGCAACTGCAGGGGCTAGTATTTAAATTTTTAATTTTCAGTCAAATCATGGAAGAATGTATCTTTACAAGCCCATGGGCTTCTATTTGGGTGTATTCCCCAAATAGAAGCCCATGGGCTTCTAATATAGTGGGCTAAATTTTGGGGATTCCCGGTAGGTGCTTTTAACTTTGATGTTTGATTGCCTTTCTAGTCTCCTTGGGAAGATGATGTGGTTACCATATGATAAAAGAAGCAGTAGCGGATCTAGTATTCGAGTAAGGGACCAAAAATTGAATTTTAGCAAAATTGCTGACCATGCTTAGCACGGACATGCAAGTGAAGCGAGTAAAACTTGGCATAGGGTTTGGGGCCCACCTTAGGGCCCCAGAAGCTCTAGGGTATTTTGTTGCCAAATATGGCTTCCTGGCACCCTTTTTATATCAAATTTAGCAATAATTTTTCCCTTAATTTGATACTTAATTAATATAAAACCAGAAAAATTCATTGTTGCAATTTATGTTTATTTTCATCTACATTAAACATACAAATTTTTATCCTTAAACTACACTGATATTTTTCACTTTTAAAAGTGTTCCCTCATAGGTTTTTTATTCAGATTTTTATGAATTTAGATCAATAGATGACTCTAGATTTATTAATCCTGAGTACCATATACTGTAAACATGCTCATGGTCTATATGAAGAAAATAATAAATGAGAAGAGTGGTGAGGATACAGTAATTCTAGTAAAGTTATGACAAACAAAGTGAACCTAAGAATAAAATCTAGGGGTAGGATGATTCAGAAAATGCCATATTGGGTACTCGCAGCCACATACTTACCTCATGACTTGTATATCGCTACAACTACATTAAAATATAGAAAGATGTCTAGATTAGACATTTTTTGAGTAAGAAAGGAGGGGGAATTCAAAAATATTATTGAAAGATTGTTTTTTAAGGAAAGCTACATTTTAGATTATGTTGTCTGTAGGAAAATTACATCTGTTAATGAGTGTCCTTTAGTGCTATTTATTTGTAAAAAAAACCACCTCAATATGGGTATTATATTGATGAGTTGCGAGTCATAGTCTAACATACCGAGTATGAACATTTTGACCCGAAATTGGTGAGTATCCGATACACTAGTCCCACCCCTAATAAAATCCGAGACATTGTCACATTGGCGGATTTAGGGGGGGGCGCAGGAGGCGCGCTCCCCCTCCCTACGGCCAAAACTTTCTTCATTTTCATGCAGTTTTTCCCGATTTTTGGTGAAGAGGGGAAAAGGGGTTGGTGCCCCCCGTCCCCCCCCCCCCCCCACGGGCCGGGCGCCCCCCATACGGGAAATCCTGGATCTGCCAATGTTGTCATGAAGATGATGCCGAGCGTAATAAAAATTTATAAATATTATGCCGAGCAAAGCGAGGCAGAATTTTTTTTACAAGTTCTAGTCTAATTTTAGTGTCATGAGATGCTGGGGCTCCAAAGGTTGGCCCCAGAATCTGGAGGCCGGGGGGGGGGGGGGTTCCAAGGTCCCTAAAGTCCTCCTTTAGATCCGCTACTGAGAAGTTACCGTAGATAGCTGGGTCACGGTGATACAACGTCATTTGTCCGTTTTGCTTGTTACAATATGGCCACTACCCACTACTAGGTTATCTAAAAGATTTTCGTTTTTAGTCTGCTACCAAACAGTGAGTCTAAGACATCCCGTGTTTGCGAAACTGTGCGATTTCAAGAAACTCATCATCGGACGTATCATGTTGGTCTACCCAAGACTTGGGCCAAGTCCATGATATCGATGGGTAATGCACCTGTCGTACAGAACACGAAACTACAGACATAAATTCAGATGGTTGCAGATGAGTTCGTTTGTTTTTAGGACCATGGATCATATGGTACTAGCATGAAAAGGTCAACAATTTGTGATATATCTCTGCCTAATCAGGCAACTAATTAAGGTGTAAAATTAAGGTTTTGACAGTGTTCAGAAGTATTCTAGATTGGAAACAAGTGTTGCATCTATCACTGTCAAATTTAGACGGCTCCATTTACAAGTTTTAGCATAGAACGAATACCGAAAGTCCTGCTATTTGAAACCAATGAACCAAACCAATATGGCTGCTTAGTTCTTACTGAATCAAAAAATTGAAGCGATAACATGTTAGTATTAATCCCATGGATCACATGTAAAAAAAAATCTTTGTACGACTACATTGTACTCTATTAATTAATGAGCAAGAGTTTATTGCATGTGTGGTGACAAAGTAGTCTTCGTTCTAGTATTCTTGTGTAATGCATTAATTGGAGAACTAAATAAATGCGTGTGTTTCTAGTCCAGATTTAAAACAAAAATACAAGCTTTTGTTTGAAGTCTGCTTGCATGTAACAAATCGTTCACTGAAGTTTTAGGCTTGATATCTGATACAGTTAAGTGTGAATTATCGGAAATGAAAACTAATTATAACTGTTGATATTTAATCAGTACATATGGGAAAAAGCTTGATATATTGGAGATCAGACGTACTTCTGGTAAGCTTACACTGGCAATAAAAGGGGTTACAAATTGCATTGACCCCACCCTACCAGGAGAACGGATTGAACACCTCGATTCCAAATGGATACATTGTCTGAATTTTGGATGATGACAGTCACATTATTTTAATCATGTTGTTTTTGAGGTTTTACAAATTACAATTTTATAAAAATATTAAACATGTGCCTTTCCGTGATTTTGTATTTGTGAAATGTTGCTTATGTCAGTTCAAATATGTCTGTCAAATAAATAAGAAGTTTTTATATTGGAATTATTTTACAGTACCCTTGTACTAGATGAAGCGGTATATTTAGTTTTATCCACAGGTGAAAAAGAAATTAATTCCTGTGAGTTTGATAGGTGATTTCGTAACCAATGTAGGGGGCATTACTGTTCTAAGAGGTACTGAGTACTTTGCCACCTGTCTGTACAGAAAGGTAACAACCTGAATTGCAAGAGCAAAGGGGTGCTGACAAGAAAGGCACAAGCAAGGACATAAAGGTCAATGTAATTTTTGACCCTGTAATGGATTAGATATAATAATGATATATTTTGTGCTAAAGAACATAAAGATAATCTATGAATATGTGTCAAGAATGCAGTGAGTATATAATGTAATCTATAGATCTTGACGCATGAAAAAACTTTTCCATTAATACTACCAGATAGGAATATCTCCAGTGGCAAACGTGTGTTGGAAATGTATGTGAATTGTTGTAATTCAGTCTCAGGTTTGGATCGAAAACCTCACTAATTTTGAATGAAATTTTGGTAAAGGTTGTTTCGGCGACAATAATGTGGCTGTAGATATACCATGATCTAGTTTCTAAGCGGAATATGTATCGAATCGAATAATCACAGTAATTAGTAGACCGATGCGGAGTTATTATTTCTGGACACTAAACTATCTGTAAACTAACATATTTACAGAATATGTTATATCTATAACTTAATTGAACCCTGATGCGATGCCTATAATTTATTATGATTACTTACCAAATATATGTATCCACACAGCTGCAAGTTGGGTTCCTGGAATTGCTAGGACGACTCGACATTTCTAGAAGGTATCAGCATGGCTAGGTGCAATATTGATGATCTAGATAATTGTTTAAACAAACCTGAACCCCCGTAGAGATAAGTAGATCTCTAATTTGTCAGTGAAGTGTGAGTATGCAGCACTACATGATTTTCATCTTACTACTTTTCATCAGGAAGCACCCTATTGAAAATCTGAAGTAGACTGAAAATTGGTAATCTAATTGAATGATAAAACTTCATTCGAGAATAATTGCACGTCTTTTTATTGTAGTAATGATTTGGATTTGGGTTGAACAAACGTATTGTTAAACTAAACGCCCTACATCAGTTAAATAACGTACGTCCAAATATAGGCGTCATGGCATGACTTTCAGTGTCCATATCACTTTTAATGTTTACATGTCGGTCATATACGGTAAATTTATTTTTCCCCGTTTTATTTTATACTAGCAGTTTACTTTTTATTGTACACTAGCAAATGGTATGCACCCATAATGTGTCTGATTGTTCACTTTTAGAATACGGTTCCTGAATTTTAGGACGGTTCCTGAAGAAGACAAACAAAAGTCGAAACCGGTCACCTGCAAAGCCTCAATAAATTATAAAGAAAAGTGTAACCAGTGTTTGGTGCCCTTATTTACATGAAATTTTAGAATAAATGGTATGACTCTTATCGTACTGTATATTTTGGCCGATCGAAGCCATTATTAATCGCCACAAAACTTCCCAGAAGTATTAGATAGCAAGTCCCTCCTTTCTCACCAGGTACAGGAATTACCAATATGCAACTCAGGTAGGACCGACGGGACCCGTCAAGCACAGACCTGGAACCCCACTTGGTCCTGGCAGGTTTTACTGAATAAATCTGTCAGTATAGAGTTAATTCGTAATCTGGTATTTAATTCAAGAAGAAGGCTTATCAGTTTGATGGTTATTTATTACATTGTCTTCAGCGACACTAAATGATAAATTCAGTATCAGTGTGTCAGCTTCACATCTTGTTGAGCTAGTATGATTTCACATCGCAGAGTACATTTATGCATTTTTTAATTAAGGAGAGAA
This sequence comes from Haplosyllis anthogorgicola, assembly GCA_038406195.1. Classification (NCBI taxonomy): domain Eukaryota; kingdom Metazoa; phylum Annelida; class Polychaeta; order Phyllodocida; family Syllidae; genus Haplosyllis; species Haplosyllis anthogorgicola. Next base: position 5,576 of record JBCAUI010001129.1, read on the forward strand.
CAGTTTTAAGCACGATACAATAAATAGTCTGTAGTTACACTAGAAACACACAAACACGTAGAAAACAGATCCCTCTCTAAAATGTTTAATAAACTATTAAAGCCATGAAATTAAAATCTTCATTTCTGGTTTTGTGCACAATGTTATCAAAATACTTTCGAACTGGCTTGTGTTCATTTATATCGAACAAAATACTATAAATGAGTAAGGCCCGTTTTTACAGGAAGGCTTGTCGATCACATCACTTGTAGAATATTGACTTTAGGCATTTGGAAAAGCTATCAAGTTGTGTATTGTTTTTCTAACCCGGACATGCCATGTTGCATTCCGAGTGATGTAATTTTTGTACAAAGATACCACAAAATGTGATTAATTTATGAACAAGAGACTTAAAACAAGTAGAAATTACCACATGTCGTTTGAGAAATGCTTTACTTCTATCAATTGTTCAAAATCAATTTTTCGGAATGAGGTGTGATATGCATTTCTTTTAGTTCTTCGATTTTTACCTACATCGAAGGTAAAAGTAGTTGTCTTGCAATTGTTGGCAATTAGGAATGCACCAGAAGTACTCTAAAATATAAAAAATATCGTGTCTGAATAATGAATTTGTGATAATGGTCTATAGTTTATACAGAAACTGGAAGTGAGAACCAGACCTCCTCAACTTGATGGGTATGAAGATCAAGTTTTGGGCATTAAAGTCTTTGGGTGAAGTTTAACAAAAGAAGGAAACTACATGAATTTACCATGATGCCAGTAGAACAAGGCATGTCTGTAAGCTTTTGTGTTATTCTAATTTAATAAATACTGTAGTGATCTCATTACTTCCACGCAGGAAGTCTTGTTCAAACGGTAAAAATAAGTTCCAAATTTAACGAGACATGACCCAGCGGTACGCAAAGCCGCAAAGCACGTGCTATGCCTTGTATATTTTCTGAATCCAAATTGTCTAAAATGATCTGAAATGGCTAGAAATGCAATTTCAAGGGGATCCCTGTCCACGTTTTTTCGGATAGTGTCTAAAATGATGTGAAGTGGCCAGAAATACAACTTACAGACATGGAGGTCCTAGTCCACTTTTTTGGCTGATTTGGCATAATTGCCCATCGTAACTCAGCATTGTTGGCAATCCGTATTGTTATCATCTATGCACATTCACTTGAGCAGGCTATAACTCATAGAGACTTCATATCTCGCACACAGGTACCAGATCAAGAAATGCCCATACAGCCAATGGAAATTGTTTCTAGTCAATGGGCTCTCTCGTACCTTTAAACTTTTTGTTCCAAATGCCGTGTTAAGAGGCACATGATAGTCCATTGACCAGTTCACGTACTTTGCGGGGGTAAACTTTCCTTTCATTTCTTGATCTGACTTTTGTCCCATCTCAAAGCCTGGCAATAATTATGTTGCTGTGATTATTATTCTCAAATCAGCAGCCATATTTGTATTTGTCTTTGATCCTTGCTCCTGGACATGGATTTGATTGTACAGACTTTATATTTTGTAGTCTTATGCACCTTTCTATCCTCTTTACTTTTGATAAAAGTTACATTGATGCCACATATATTTTCACTTTTGCAGCCACGTTTGTGGGGGTTTTTTGTAGATCACATACAGTATTCGGAGATTTGATCTGAAACACTTTATTTGTATCCATTTCACATTGTGATTTAGATTGTCTGAATTTTTGATAATACCAAATGAGTTCAGGTCCATCTGGACCTATTTTTCCAGAAAGTGTCTAAAATTATCTGAAATGGCAAGAAATGTCATTTTGAGGGTGTTTGTGTGTATTGGTCCCAATTTCTAGAGGCTGTCATCCCGTTATGCGATAGCATTGCTGCTTAAAAATTATTATTTCCTGACATGGATAATAAATCTGCACAACTTTGTGAGGTCATAGTTCGTACTTCAGGGCAAGTGACGCAGATACAAACTTTAAATACAAAATGTGTGCTCGAGCCTGTGAAGAAAATTTTCCTTGAAAACTTTTCGCCCCTAAACAGATTTTTTCGTAACAAATTACCAATGGTTACTGATATCGTGTTACTTGGTATTGCTCTAATTATTGAACCCCCGTCTCTTTGGAATGAAATTATGTGCAACTTGTCAAGGAGGGACTCATAGACTTTACATGCAGTATGATACGATGATAACAATGCGCTGGTTCACAATCAAGTGATGAAACGGCAATGTTATTTATGGACATGGTGTTAATCCATAAATGTTCTGTCCTAGTCCTTGTGTAATGTTATAACAAGAAAACATTCAGCTTTTGATCTTATGGTTCTTTTATTAGTCTTACAATAGTGACTTGTGTTTGTATGTTAGTTGTTGGCTTAAGCCGCGAAAGATCACAAGTGAGCTCTGGGCAGAGCTGGGGCTCTTTATATATATCCCTATGTTATCTAATGAGATTGCCAGTTGGGGATGATGAAGGAGCTGGCATACCCCACCAGACACATAGTTATGAAGAACCAAGCGAGGGACTGCTACATAGTAAAGATGAACAGTAATCATTGTACCAATAGTGAGGATAAATGTAAGTTATTAGTTAGACTTATGCTATATACTTATCCCTATATAACAGCAAGATAAACTCCTTGGCATGCAAAATAATAGAACTTACTTGGCAGTAGCTTGACGGTGCTTACAATATAAACTTTTGCACCGGTAATGATAATTTAAAGTATTTCTACCTTGTTTTCTTCTTAAACCCAATACCTTGATGAAGATTTGATTTAATGGTTGATAGGGTTGACAGAAGGTGTTCACATTTTATTTAACAACCCACCACCCCTGGGTTAATTTTCAGGATAACAATTCCGTGTCCCACCACCTTAAAATGGAGGGCGCAGGTTGCAAAACAATTTAAATTGAAACTGTGTGGAAACAAAAAGACAATTTTCATAGCAGTCTGCGTCGGACTCCGTCTGGAACAGTATCACAATACTGTACAAAACACAGACTGGATCCACCCCACACACAGACGGATCCAGTATCATCCTATCTCTCACATGTTGACAATTCATCATCTTCCCAAGCACCTGTTTAAGTCAAATTACTCAAGACTGGCTCAATTTGTTGCAGTTGTGTATCTCAGCAGTTCATTTACACTTTCACCCATCTTCAGAAAGTGATATTCTTTCGTTCGTTTTACGCTCCCTGTAGGCAGTATGAATTATACATGTAAGTAGCTGATTGAAGGTTTATTATTTTTATAATTTCAAATTGAGTTTTTAGAGGCGGTGGTCACTTTCGTCGACCGGAGGTTGGGGAAGGTTCAGCAATGCCAAACATTTATGTCGAACTCTACCTGCCTGCTCGACATTAATGTTAATGTCAAACTCCGTTTCCGGAGTTCCCTAGTTATACTTATAAAAGGATCCAAGGCATATCGGTAACCCTACTAGGCTAGTAAGAATGGCCTTTCGTCGAAGGCCCTTAACTGGAAGAGAATGGTCAGTAACTCTACAATTAGCAATTGTCGTTCTAGATTATCTTTTCGAGCACTATGGTCACCAGAGCTCAGATGAAGAAAATGCTGTTAATTTTGCATTTTGGTACAATGAAATCTCACGCTTTGTCTTTTAAACCCCACCATTTCTATTACCAATATCACAGCATGGGATTCTTTTGTTCTCAGGCTTTTCCAAAATTAAGTTAAATTTCGACGAATAAATGCTGTCGTGCACCTGTAAACGTGTGAAACAGGGATGCGAGTAAATGGACTTACAGGATGACCTGCCCAAATCTGCCTTGTATGTTTTGTATGTTGATCTTGAAATTGGCGCGCTAACGACCTTAACTTTTAACCTCAACTTTTCGTCTGGTTTGTGGAACGTTCCTTATGAGATTATCGGTTAATGTTGTGAACCAAAACACAACAAATCATACCAAACGGCTTAGTGTACATGATTTTGTGTAATTTATTTTGAAATTTAGTGATTTTGGCAACCTTCAGTTCTTATCAGCTTTCGAAATGTTGTCAGTTGGGGACAAATGACCAAACAACACATTGACTTCAGGGGGATGGTCAGCTAATGATGGGGCAATGATGGAAGGCTGTAGGCGGCCCTTGGGAGGGAGTGCAACCCCAGCAGTTGGGGGTCCAAAACCCCATATCTCACGTATACCTCCCATTAAGTTGATTGCTTCCCAAACAGGTACTCAGCTTCTGAACGACACTTTACCTCAGGCTAAGGTGTACTTCACTCCGTGAAATTAAAAAGCAGAGAAAACGTGCTCGTGTCCTTGGAATTGCTATCACTACAAAAATTGCATTTACCACAGTTTGTGACTTTAATCAAATTTCTTAATACCGCTAAGTGGAAAATATAAGAGCAAACACTTCTATCATTTTCAATTTTTATATCTTAAGCACCATTTGGGAAAAAGCAAATCATACACGAACATGAATACATTTTTTCACAGAAACTACCATTCTGAAAAGTTTGAACATTACGAATTATTTTAATATTAGTATGTAAAATGTCACTAAAGTATGCTGCCTCTTGTGGGTTAACTGTTTTCCGTGGACGCAGTTAGAACTTGTATTGCACCGTTTCACTATATTATTAGGCATATGTAGTATAATACATAGTGCAGGATGGGGGATCAACTTTAGCTTATTTACATAATTTAATAAAGCTGCATTGTTTAAAATCGGGATTAACAAAAGTATGAAGTTTAAATATCATACAAATCAGAGTGTTAATATCAATGTCTAACTATTGATGTAGATCTAACGGATAACCTCGTTTGTAAGTTAATTATACTTCGAAAAAACATGACATTGTTCATGTGTATTTAAAAAGCAAAACAAACTGAAAACTATTGCCGATCACTTGTTAGAAAAATAGAGCTGTTGAGTACCATAATAACTTCTATGTCGGTGCTCTAATCATTGAAAAATGCACTTGCTTTCGATTCTATATCAATCCAGCGTGCACTAATTGCAATCAGTTAATTAGATGTTCCGACAATGCATTGCATTCGTGAACTTTATTTGTAATGAAATTGAGCATCATCACAACTTCAAAGTATCTTCGGCCACTACAAGGTAACATAAAGGTTAACTGTGCATTTTCTCCAGATTTTAGTTCAAATTGTCTCAGCTTTGGAGATACATAGGAGGTGCCATGGCTGAAGGATGGTAGTAGTTATAGCTTTGTGTGAATGAGGGATTGCCGTAGTTCTGTGCCTGGTAGCAAGTTGAGTATGCAGCGGCAGCTTGACCGGCGGCAGCAGCTGAAGCAGCCGCCATGGAGCAAGCATTTGCCGCCGAAGTGTCACTTCCCGATCCGTTGTTCCCTATTCCTGGAGCCAGGTTCGTCGAGGCAGCGTGGTTCGGTTGCGTCATAGAACAGGTGCCGCTAGAAACTTGCGATGGGGGACGGAAATTGTTTAGAATGTTTGTAACGGAATGTGAGGAAGGCCAACCTCGAGGGAAGTTGCCCGGTGTCAGTCCTGCTGGGGGAGTGAGCGGTGCAGTTTTCGACTGTATCGGTCCTGGGAGAGCAGGGGTCTGCTGCCCGGACGGGATCTGCCCCATGTTCACGGCAGCTGCAAGAGCACTGTGTGCAGCGGCATGGTGGTGCATCTGTATAGGTGTGGGGCAGGTGTATGGGTAAATGGAGTTATAGAATGACCTGTTCAAATCTGTCTTACTGTCAAACTGCCCAGGAGAGCTTCCACTCGATCCGATTTTGTTTCGTAAAATTCGACTTATGGAACTCACTGAAGGCACATTGTATTTATCACAAACTCCATCAGCTAGTAGTTTGTCCCGAATCTCCCAGGCGAAAATTCCAGGATCCCTTTCTTTGTACACCTTGATATGCTTTACAACGTTTGGAGTCGTTACTCGTGGCTTTGAGCCTCCTATGGCCCCTGGTAGGATTGATCCTGTCTCGTTGTAGCGGGCCAGAATCTTGGAAACGCATCCGTGGGACACCCTAAGCTGACGGCTGATATCGCACGGTCGAACTCCTAGCTGCGCGAGCTCTATGATTCTCAGCCGTATCGCTGTTGGCAGAGGCCTTCCGTTCACGAACACTCCTCCAAGCTGGTTCACTTCGCCGTAGCCAACTTGTTCTGGAATAGAATAAAGAATGACTTAATGTTATAGGATGTTATATTTGTCGCCAAATGGTCGGAAAACCAATGTCGGCGTTGTCACTCGAGTCTCAAATATTCTCAGTCGAACCCAGAGACAACGCGACATCGCATTTTTGGACCATTAGAAAATTTAATTTACAGAAGAAAATTAGGTGAAAATTATTTGTAGATCAGCTGTGCTAACTTTGTAATTGCTACAATTTGAAATCCATTGTGCAATAAGATATAGGTAAGCAAGCCACTAGAACAAATGCTGTAATTAAAGAACAGATTAATGCGTGTGTGTGCATAAATTCAACTTAATTATTTGCACAAATGTCAAATGTGACAGTTTCTGTGTTATGTATACCAATTGAATACATGGAATATCATATTAAAGACTGAAATTCTATGTACGTTTCGCAAATTTATACACTTATTGTAACAATTTTATTTCCACTTGATATCTTAAATGTGAACATTTATTTGTTTTCATAAGTTTCTACCTGTTGATGTTAAATAGTATTCTGTGTGTAAATTTTCCATTGTGAATGATGTGCCAATTTTAAGTTAGAATTGTCAGCAGTAAAGACATTAACTCCAGTGTCGTTCGTTATTTCGACAAAATGAACTGTTTCCTAAGGGTCGATGTCTGATTTCTTAAAATGTCTTATCTACCAAGCATATTCACTATGTTTTCAGATTAATAGTATTGCTTATTATGAATCCATTATGAACCATTATGACTTCAAACAAATCAGGTAATAGTCGCTCATTGAAAACTAACAACAAACACTTATCTTTGCATTGTAGAAGACATGAGAATTTTAACCTATTCATAGCTCATGCGCTGATGAAATTCTTTACCGTTATGAAATGTCGTTAGCGTTTTGGTTTCCTTAATTCTCAAGTTCATTTCTGAGAACAAGCAATCGTACGAAACTATTTAGATCATATTACAAGTAATTTCCAATGAAAAACTAAATCAACGATGGGCTGCTAGGACCTCTTTTCAAACCGACTTGGTAAATAATTGAGGGGATTCAAAATGCGTTGATTAAATTCCAATTTTGAAAACATATCGTGATATTCACTCACGAGGATGACTGAAGACAAAAAATTATTTCTTTTGGTGCAACGTAACATAAGGTAAAATTGTAGAAAATGTTCTGTTCTGGAGACTATTAATTTAGTAATAGCACATGAGAGGTTAATGAAGAAACAAACTGCTGTTGTGGGAAAGCTAAAATGTAAATAAGCATCACAAAACTTTTTATCCAAGTCAAAAAGCGAAAAAGATTTAAAGATAAAGCTTGGATTTGAAAAAAGGTTGCAAACAATTACTTTACAAAAAACCACTATTTGTTGATATTTTTTGTTCTTTTGTGTGGATATATTTTTTCTTTGCCCTCGACACAGGCATGCCCTCCTACATTTTCAGTTGAACGACTTCATTATTCAAATTTTGTTTATTCTTTGTAAATGTTTATTAACTTTTGGTACTCTGCATCCAAGTAATGTTATTGGACAGATGTTAACAATTGCTGTTGTATTGTACAATACAATATTTGATGTCGTATTGTTCGAATAATTCAGATCATAGTTTCTCGGTTTTTATCTTGTTGATATCCCACGATAATTAGTTTACTAGTTAATAGATTTGAAGCAGAGGTGCATGCTTTTATTTAGGATTATACTTTCAAATTCCAGTACCGGTAAATGTGCGTGTCGCTGGCCTAAGCAAGCTACCCTAATTCGGTTTATGTAGTGTGTGTGTATTGGCTTACAGATGGCTTGGTTGGGTGAATTCTTATAATCCATGTTATAAATGAATGTATGAGCGTTTTTAATGGGAAATGCAATGACACAGATCAATACTTACCCATTTCCATCAGCTTAGTGGCAAATGACCCAATTGTCTGAGGTTTGGCTGCTTCACGTCTTGATCTTGACCAGTATTCAAATTTCCAAACTTTCTCTGTATCTAGGAATCTTCATTGTCTTCAGACTAGACAAAATCACGCCGACTGTCGCCACTTATCTTTGTAACGTCTGATTTCCGAGAAAGTCCATATATATGTACAGATTAAATTTTAATCTGTGAACTGGTGTATAATATGTGAAGAACAATATAAAATGCTTTGCCAGTTCAATATGTATCAGTACTCCAAAGTGCAGACTTTACACTTGTCTGTTAGCGTTACAGTTATGCCAGTGATACCCTTTCACCCAGGCACATGACTTCATACCCACTGAAACTGTGACAAGGATGCGGTGTGTGTACTAGCCCTCCTGGTATAAACTCAAATATTGGATTAATTGGCCATGCGCGATTCTGATTGGTTCGATTCATGAGAGTTGAGCTGTCATTCATCTGGAGGGGCAAGCGGTACAGGAACAAAGATAGAGTGATTGTGCCGTAACATGAAGCAAATCTATAGCGCGTTTTATTAACGTTTTTGCTCACTATTTCGTTTTCATCTGTTTCAAGAAAAGATACCGCACAAACCATCGTGCGAAATAGGGGCTTTTGTCTTGGGAAACTGTTATTTAAACATCCCGAGTTGAGTACTCGCATTTATCTGTCGTGCAGATTAGTGTCTGCGTATCAATGTCGGTACAAGTGATTCTCATTTATTTAAAAGTAATTACTTGTTGGTGATATATGGCGATAAGCGAAATCGGATATGCATGATGTCATTAAGACGGTGTTGTTTGTGACATACCATCAACGTGGTAATGTTCGAACGATTAACTCAAAAGGGGGGAATTAACTAAATTTCATTACACAATGTAACAAATTATAAGAAGGATTCACGGAGTTTTGGAAACTTGCCTGAGAAATACGCAGGACTTCCAATAAGGCCATTATCTTTCGCACGGGAACAAAAAGAGAGCAAAAATTGTTGTTTCCCAACCCCACTGCTAAATTAAACACTGAAACATGATTTGTGGTTGAAGCAAATACAGGCCAGGTACTAGATACTGGACACTTTACCATCCGAAACAGTTACCGATGATTTCGTATTAATTTTATTCACATTATTCACATTTACAAAGGATCTGTCGCACCTTTTTTAATCGCTACTAACCGCTACCTGTCACGAAAAGCCATTCAAATGGCAAACTAGGTCTGTATCTGGATGTTTGGTTAAGCAGCTCCAGCCATGCCCTAATCCCATAATAGTTTCCTGATACGTGCTTCAGTAGTATCAACTGATCACATCAAAGCCCATCAAAGATCCAGAAGCTTCTTGAGATCCCATGTGTAACTCTTTCTACGTGGTGTGGATTTACCTTGGGACCTGCTTGGTGAAATAACCAAAGACCCACCTTTCACCCCTTCCCTGACGCAAAAATATAATTGAAACTTAATAATTATTACAAGGTAGGTGCCTGATATAGGTATATACAGTGGATGTTAGGTTTTTCTTTACTTTTTTTTACCGCCTGCATTATGCGGGAAGATTAATGTTTTCAGTCTTGTCTGTATGCCTGCCTGTCTGTCTGAAAAGAATTGAAAAGAAGTTCCCAGATCTAAGTCTGCACTGAAGAAGAATACTGGGATAAAAAAGGTAAATCATTTTCAAGTGCAACTTAACTGATACTTGACTTAGAAATTTTACATGGGGACTAGAACCAATATCAGGTTCATAACGCCAGCTTACCAATTATCGACTTTCCTAGTTTGAAGGTAAAGGAATGGTTGCACAGATGGTAGTCAACTGTAGTTGTTCTCCAAAAAAAGCATTTGCCGAAGTCTCATCCATGTTTTAAAACAACCCATAAAACATCGAAAGCTGCAGAAAGTCACAAATAGAGTGCATCAGACTGAAGCGAACCCTGCTGAAGGTTGATGCAGCTGGTGTATAACTTCTCCTGGGTTGATTCTCTCACTGAAAGAAGCGTGCAACTTCACAGCATCTGATGTGACAGCAAAAATATACACTACCCTTGTCTATGTCAAACAGATGCCTACAACTAGACACAAACGCAGAGAGATTTCACATTGCCATTGGTCAGTTATGGACTACTTGTTTTCCATCTTCTGATTATTTGGAACTAAACACGGAAAAACTAAACACGTACGGATGTACACGTACTAAAGTCACTAGTAGTAAAGTACATCGGAAATGCAAAAGGCCTAACTGTTCACGGCTCAACTTTAAATTACAAGTATACCATTGATCAGATAACCGTAGCATGTTTCATTCTGGGGAGTATTTGAGTGAATTTAGAAATGTATTTAACGAAACTTCTATTATTTTTCTCAAGTATATTTTGAGATGTAATCTTGAATTATATACTTTTGAATTATATACAACTTATTCCAATTGGACTTTCCCTCTACAAAAATAGGCATTAATAGTGCATTACACGCGCATTTTGAGTGCATAATAATGCGTTGGGTAAGCATTTGTTTTCAAACATGCTATTTATTTTGGATTTCACGGCAAAACCTTCAATGGGATGTGAAAATTCAGCCAGTTTCGTATTGCACCCAGGAATCAGTATCGTGAACATTTGCTCGTCACGTATTTTGCAAGGGAGTAATAGTACATTTAGCGTTGTTTGGTTTTTTTTAAATAACAAATGTTACAAAACTGTTTCAAATTCAAAATCGTTGTGTTAATCTCACGCCGTATTAAAACCTTATAACACGTTTAGAGATTTGTAAATGAAGTTGAACAAAAAAAGTGTTGTAGTTTAAAAGAGAGTCCCTCGTGCCAGGACGCCTGTCTGTTTACGGCTACTTTACATTGCCACTGGGCCTGAACAAAGCAAAGATTTGCTTTTGGCTTTAAATGCTCGCACAAATGTTTTATTCAAATAATTTCCTTTTCATTTACTGGTACTTCTGTATCAACTACATACCCCAAATCGACTAAGACATGGCTTCAATTTCGTGGTTGTTTGATAATGAAAAGTTATAATCTCTTGGCTTTTTGTAAATCTGTTACAAAAGTAACGATAACTGTGCCGTCTGTTTCCGCTCGCTTGTGGACAGCCCAAGTCTTAGATGAACTTTATACATATTTTCCGCAAAAAACATTAATGCCTAAACTCAACAGCCGATCCCAAAGACTTGCAGTTTATATGATAAATTTTAAATTATTAAAAGGTTAAAAAAGTGTACTCCTAATAAGGTGTGTGTTCTTTTCTGCACCGCGTCAAGTCAAATATTACCATAACATGAGACTGAGAATTGCTTCTTGGTTCGAGAGTACTCTTTCATCTCCAAAGAAGTGATTTCCTCCCCAATTTTACTCCATACTGCAAGAAAAGGTTATTGTTAACAGTTCCCTTTAATGTATATTGACTGATTCTAACATGAAATGCCTCTGATGTAGGAAAATGACTAAGATGATGTCAAGTGGCACTAAGCAAAAATTTACTTCTGAAAAAGAAGCAAGATTTGTTGTTTGTTTTTCCACCTCTGTTGGAGGTGGTGTATTGTGTTTATGAACAATATTGTGTAATGCTGTAATGGCAAAAAAGTTTATGCAGAATAAAGTGGTCTTCAGCGCTAAACAAAGCAAGGCTTCAAATCGCATACCGCTGTATTCAAAGCCTTTGCATAAAAATCCATTTAACACAACTTTCAAGTTGTAAAAGGTTTGATTCTTCCAACTGGTGTTGTATGAGGACACAAAAGGCAGAAGGCTTCCTGTTTGAAAAGGTTAAACTCTTATCCTTGCCTCAGCAAACAAGTTTTTTCTTCTTCACAATACTACGTGTAGAAGGACCTTGTGTTGGGAGAAGACTAGCTTTGTATGCAAAGATGCTGATGAAGAATTAAATGCCAGGTGCGGCTTATTCTTAAAATTTTAACATCTTGGCATCAATAATATACTTTTATATACCGTAGGATTCAAACAACGGTTTTAGTTCATTTTTCGTTAAAAAAGAGTCTAGCATTTATTTGCCATAAATCAATTTCTTATTTATTTATTTCGTATTGATATTGCACAGCTTATTTTCTATGTCTCAGTGTGACTATTCATGCAAACATATGTAGATAGAATCCACTTTTTTCATCCTGGATCATGCAATGCATTGTATGGACAGTCCTGTGAGAAAAGGCGCAGCTGGACAAAGTTTTTTAACAGGGACTTCGTCCTTACCATAAACTCTTTGCTCTACACTATCCATATACTCTGGTATGAAGACTGAAGAGGATCGTAGCGTAACGTAACTCATGAGACAGGTCACACCAGTCAAGAGAAGTCGGGCCATGGGAAGCTCCTGAGCCCCCCAATCCGCAATACCTGCAGTAATTATTGATTTAATCATCGGTATGTCCATGTAAAAGTGGAATAACCACAAGTTACTTTTAAATAGAACAATAGGCAGGTTATAGCTCCTGGTATACCGGTACTTGAAGCAAAAATTTGTTTGACGAAGAAAGGATCAGTAAAATAAAATACGCCGATACAGCAAAATATTTCCAGGTCTTTGGATGAAAGTCGCTCAGAATTTTTTTGCAAAGTTTGTTGATATCAGGAACAGTTTGCCTGTAGAAAACAAAATTCTGTATCGCTTGTTGGCTAATTTTAGCCCATGCTAGGTGAACTGGACGAAAGTTTTTGGATTTGGCATTTGGGCGGAAATCGGCAGCATAAGTTTATATTCTTTGCCATAATTTTTTTATTTTTAATGTATTGCAAAATTCAAAGTCCATTTTAGATCTTTATAAATTAAAAACATCAAAGACATATCGTAACTAATACTTTTTTCGTATGCTTGTTATAAGACGTTTTAACAAAGCGTAAGAAACATGTTTGATCATTAGTGAAGTTGAACTTTCACATGAGACTTGACACTGAAAGGGGGACGGAGTGTGGCCATTCAAAATGACATAACATGAAACCAAAATTTAAATTCATCGACCCAAAACCAACATGGAGATACTCCTCAATAAGAACAACCTGTCGCCACTTTGGAGTAGTGTCTTTGTATACAGTTTCTTTTACAAGTGGCAAATACACAATATTAATTATAAAGGGTTGCCACAAAATGATCTGACATCAAACCTACATGGTGTTATTCATCAAATTGACTAAGGAGACTTGACTTTAAAGAAAAAGAATATATACAATTTATAAAGGCGTATCAACATAGGTGTGTACATTACTGTACACATATCATACAAACTACAAGTCCACATAAGGAAATGTCATTATTCCTTGTCATAAAAATTGATTACTTATGCTTCAACATCTATGTGCTACTTAGACATACCCTTTCTTTCAACTTAAGATGTACAGACTAGTAAGATTATGGTGGCTGTTGAATGTGCAAGCAACCTTTTATAGTTTAAAACACGAAGATAACTTCTTGACGTGATTTGACTTTATCACAGAAAGTATTATTTTTCAATTCACCCATATATTTTAGATATAGAAGAATTTCAATCTTGTCCTTTGATGTAGATTAACCGGGACATGCACATTTATTTGTACCCTATTCTACTTTGGCTTCTTTCAAAGTTTCCGCCACCTTCAGCTTTCTTACAATCTTCAAATTGACCAGCAGTTTTTGTAAAATGTGTACATTTTAAACATAAAAACTTCCCAAGCAAGTTTTATTTCTTGTAAATATAAGAGATATATACAAAAGTACCTCAAGCCATAGAATTTCTATGAATCTAACCATATCAAACAGAGCTCCGAATGATTTGATTTGAAATTTAGCAAAACTCTTTTAGCATTCACCCATCAACTGAGCCGATACCAAATCCTAAGGGTGCGCCTGACGTTTCTGTAACAGTTCTGCTTCATACTTTTGTTATCCAGTCATTTTAAATCGCTATCCAAAACACTGAAGCACTCGTGCTTCTCAGATACAATGTCGTCTTAATTAAAGTTTCTACACAGAGTTTGACATACATATCAATGATAAAGGGAAATTGTCAGGAGAAGGCTGTGTTGACCATCGCCTACCTTAACAGTTCCTGACATTTTCCTCCCCACGAGCCATGAAGAGGAGTAATTCCTCACACTCTTTCAAAGTGTCAATCTAGCCAATTTTTGCACCTTTAATGACGAGAAATGTCACCCATTGTTACTGGAATACTCCATCTCAATGTAAAGTTCTGTAGCAAAATAGGAAGGAGAGCCTTTGAAGGGGCGAATATGGGTTGTATGGGGCAGTGGAGCGATTAGCGACTCATTTGTAGCCTGGCACGTACTTAAACCCTATCCGGGGTGAATTCATAGTGGACCTGACAGATCCATAGGGGCGAGTAGAATGCTTATTTTTTCAGGGCACATTCAGTCATACAGCATTTCCCCCCAAAGCCTTTAGAAAAGGGACATTCCTAGATTGTCTTACAAATATGGGAGAAGACGTTGGCTAAATCTCCGAGTATACCTTGATAAAATGTCAAAACAGTTCAGGATCAGATGACCAACTCACATATTAATAGAGTCGGCATTGAATTGGCTTTTTACTACAGGGCCAAAATAGAAATGGGCGATCTGTTTGAAAAGTATTTCAGATGGAAAGCCCAGAAAATGTATCTGCACGTTTCATATGTTTTGGCTTGACAGATCCGGAATTATAACATCAAACCTCACAAGGATCCTTCTCCAGCGTTACTGTGTAACAGGGTGATTACTTTTGTGACACCTTCCACCTGCAGGCCATGGATTCCGCGGCACCTACCCTTCAGCAGGTGCAGCTGCGGACTCCTAATTTGTTTTGATCCTCCTTTGATACACTTCCAGAAGTCATCTTCAATTTTGTTTTGTTTGGCTGAAAAGCATGTGTATTGCGAGCAGATTGAAATGGTTGTACACCGCAGAACTAGGGCTCGGACATTGGAGGAAAGTTGCCATTGATGATCGGATGCTTGTGATCGATCAGATATCCGGATCTTTGGAAATATTAAATTACATCAGCAAATAATAAAAAACAGTACACAGAATTTGTATCAGTTTTGAAACGTCTAGAACAAAAGAGAGGACATAAGATTTTCACGCTGTGCTTTTGATGCACCATTGTTCGAAAACTGATACAAATTCCGTGTATTGGTAACTAAAATTTATTGAAATTAGACTCGGAACTCATTTACGCTACCATGCACATTGAATTGAAAATGGATTCATGCAAGAGTGATACATTTTCATACATTCCTAGCAAATAGGAAATACATGTATCTGGTAAATTTATGAACATAACTTTAAAAAAAGACATTTAACATTGATGCAACAGCAGATATTTCATAAGCAATCAATTATTCCGATGATCCGATGGTAAGGATTTAACATCGATGATCGCGATTTTCAATAACAGCGATCAAATATTCGCCCATATTCGCCCATAACTTACTTCGTACAGTTTTATTACATTTGGTAAAAAGGGAAAATACTTTATCAAAAATAAACAGTATTAGTTACCTTGGTCCAAGTCTTACTAGAAAATATTGTAACATCAGATTATCACATTCAGTTATGAAGTAAATTCAGTGCATTCACCACGCCAAAGTAAGTGCGTCTAATTTGATTAGACGTTGACAGTCCAAACAAAACCGCACCAATTAAGTCGAATATTAAAATTACGCTGGATTCCTTGAAGAATAATATAGATGTAGAGTTTACAAAATTTTGAACGAAATCATTATCATATGTGTATTGACTTTACATCAAATCTCAGGTTACAAAACTAGTTTTCCGAATTCAGAAATTAGCCGCATAGCCCCAGGCAAGAACAAGTGATACTCCTGCGGGGATCAGGGCATGTCAAGCCGCTAAAGTACGGGTTATCAGCCGTACGTGCTTCTACCACGGACCCCAAGCAACCCAACTTGTAAGGGCCAAATCGGCCTTGACAGGGAAACATCAATTCTGGTGGGGGAATTTGGCCCTTGATGAAGTCCAGATCCTAAACGTAGCATGTAAAGGTGAAGTGAATCTGTCAACAAAGTGTTGAATATTTCCACAAACAGCTAAGCAGATCAGAGAAGTAGAGATTTATTTGTTTGCGTAATTATTTGTTTTCCCAGTAATTTCTAGTATCGTTAAAGATGTACCGGTACCGCAACAAGAAAGCTTTTCCTAAAGAAGGTCAGCACATGGATCAGAGGATGATCGGGCTTGCAATAGAATGAATTTAAACCCTCTTTCATTTTGAATGAGAAATTAAACATGTTGAAATAATTATTTCTACAAATTAATTATGTCGATAGCAAGTAAATTGACAACCCTGAATGTACGATCGGCCTTCTACGAGCTGGTGTTGCCATCTGTGAATGGCCGTTTGCATTACATCTGAAGCTCTTGTCTAAAAGTGAAGCTGGTCTGAGATGTTTCAGTTGGCTTGAATTTGATTTTGGCGACTTTGATACTTAACTAATGTATGTTTTAGTATTTTTGAGTGTATTTGAATGTGTTACTGTGGATTCTCCGTGCACTTGGAATATTGGACTGCATTATGATAGCTATTATAACACACTCAAAAACAGATAGGGATTTTTATATTAAATCTATTTTCTTATGTTTCACAATAAATATACAAAATATATCTGTGTACAGTACCACCACATTGCCAATGCTTTATACTGATATGTACAATTAACAATGTGACAAAATATGTGAATGCAACTTATCCAGGTTCTCGAATCAGAGCTCTACCAATGATACAATGTCAAGTATGTAGAAATGCGAAAATAATGTACCTTAAAAAATTGTAGAAGAACATAACCTAACAGTAGACCTAATCATATTCGTGCATTTAATTAAATGACTTGTACAGGGCATAGTAGACGTGAAGTTTAAACTTTTTACCGCCCGCATGCGGGAAGGTAATGTTTTCAGTCGTGTCTGTCTATGTGTGTGTCTCTCTGTCCAGGCTATACCTTTTGAACCGCTTGACCTAGAAACTTCATTTTTGGTGTAGAGGTACATCTTGAAAATAACTTGGTCAAGTACAGTTGTCCCCGGATCTATCAATATTTTTGGTGGGGGAAAATAGCATCGATATAAGCGGGATATCGATATAAGCAGAACAATTAATATGAGGGTCTATGACTTTGGTGTGG